>JAACNH010007480.1:0-14862 GCA_019447015.1 Hymenochirus boettgeri | reverse complement strand
TTAAGTAGTAGGATGTGTAATGGTATTAATTAGTAGTGTGTATATACTGTATGAATTGGTAGGGTTTGTATATACTGTATTAATTGGTAGAGTGTGATATACTGTATTAATTAGTAGGGTGTGTATACTGTTCATTGGTAGGGTGTTAATACAGATATATAAGTAGGCTGTGTATACTGTATTAATTGGTAGGGTGTATATGTTGTATTAATAGTAGGATGTGGATATTGTATTAATTAGTAGTGTGTAATACTGTATAAATTGGTAGGGTGTGTATACTGTATTAATTGGTAGGGTGTGTATACTGTATTAATTAGTAGGGTGTATATACTGTATTAATTGGTAGGAGTGTATATACTGTTAATTAGTAGGGTGTGGATACTGTATTATTTGGTAGGATGTATATACTGTATGATTAGTAGGGTGTATATATTGTATTAATTAGTAGGGTGTATATACTGTATTAATTAGTAGGATGTATAACGTATTAATTAGTAGGGGTATACACTGTATTAATTGGTAGGGTGTAAACACTGTATTAATTAGTAGGGTGTGTAAATACTGTATTAATTGGTAGGGTGTATACACTGTATTAATTGGTAGAGTGTATATACTGTATTATTAGTAGGGTGTGCATTAGTATATTGGTAGTGTGTAATACGTATAATAAGTAGGCTGTGTATACTGTATTCATGGTAGGGTGTATATGTTGTTTATTAATTAGTAGGATGTGGATATTGTAATAATTAGTAGTGGGTATATACTGTATAAATTGGTAGGGTGTATATACTATATCAATTAGTAGAGTGTGTATGCTGTATTAATTGGTAAGTGTAAATATGTATTAATAGTGAGTGTATTTCCTGTATTAATTGGTAGGGCATTTAACTCTGTTAATTAGTAGGGCAATCTACTGTATTAATTGGATGAGGGCATTTATACTTGTTAATTAGTAGGGCATATCTACTGTATAATTGGTAGGTTGGTTGTATTACTGTATTCATGGTAGGTTGTATATACTATATTCATGTGGTAGGTTGTATATACGTATTAATAAGTAGGCTGTGTATACTGTATTAATTGGTAGGGGTGTATATTACTGTTTTAATTATACTGTATTAATTAGTAGGGTGTATATACTGTATTAATTGGTAGGATGTATATACTGTGTTATATTAGTAGGGTGTGGATACTGTATTAATTGGTAGGGTTTTATATAGTATTATTAGTAGGGTGTTATACTGTATTAATTGGTAGGGTGCATATACTATATTAATTGGTAGGGTGATATACTATATTATTGGTAGGGTTGTATTAATGTATTAATAAGTAGGGTGTATTACTGTGTAATTAGTAGGGTGTGGATACTGTATTATTTGGTAGGATGTATATACTGTATTGATTAGTAGGTGTATATTGTATTAATTGTAGGGTGTATACTATATTCATGGTAGGTTGTATATACTGTATTAATAAGTAGGCTGTGTATACTGTATAATTGGTAGGGGTGTAATACTGTTTAATCATTACTGTATTAATTAGTAGGGTGTATACTGTATTAATTGGTAGGAGTATATACTGTGTTAATTAGTAGGGGTGGTACTGTATTAATTAGTAGGGTGTATATACTGTATAAATTGGTAGGGTGTATATACTGTATTAATTTGTAGGGTGTATATACTGTATTAATTAGTAGAGTGTGTATACTGTTTTAATTAGTAGGTGTATATACTGTATTAATCGGTAGGGTGTATATACTGTATTAATTGTAGGGTGTATATACTGTATTATTAGTAGGTGTATACTGTATTAATTAGTAAGGTGTATATACTGTATAAATTGGTAGGGTGTATATACTGTATTAATAAGTAGGGTGTATATAATGTATTAATTAGTAGGGTGTATATACTGTAATAATTGGTAGGTGTGGTATACTGTAATAATTAGTAGGGTGTATATTACTGTATTAATTGTAGCGTTATATACTGATGAATTAGTAGGGTGTATATACTGTATTAATCGGGTAGGGTGTTATATACTGTATTAATGGTAGGGTGATATACGATTATAGTATGGTGTTATAACTGTATTAATTAGTAGGGTGATATACTGTATTACTGTAGGGTGTATAAGTATAAATTGGTAGGGTGTATATACTGTATTAATTGGTATGGGTGTATATACTGTTATAATTAGTAGGGTGTGTATATACTGTATAATTAGTAGGGTGTATATACTGTATAAATTGGTAGGGTGTATATACTGTATTAATAAGTAGGTAGTATGGGTGTATATAATGTATTAATTAGTAGGGTGTATATACTGTAATAATTGGTAGGGTGTGTATACTGTAATAATAGTAGGGTGTATATTACTGTATAATTGGTAGAGTGTATATACTGTATTCATTGGTAGGGGGTATATTCTGTAATAATTAGTAGGGTGTATATACTGTATTAATTAGTAGGGTTATATACTGTAATAATTATGGTTGGTGTATATACTGTATTAATTAGTAGGGTGTATATACTGTATTAATTGGTAGGGTGTATATACTGTATTAAATGGTAGGGTGTATATACTGTAATAATTAGTAGGGTTGTATTACTGTATAATTAGTACGGTGTATATACTGTATTAATTAGTAGGGTGTATATACTGTATTAATTAGTAGGGTGGTATATACTGATTAATTGGTAGGGGTGTATATATGTAATAATTAGGGGTGTATGTACTGTATTAATTGGTAGGGTGTATATACTGTAATAATTAGTAGGCTGTGTATACTGTATTAATTAGTAGGGTGTATATACTGTATTAATCGGTAGGGTGTATATACTGTATTAATTAGTAGGGTGATATACTGTATAATTAGTAGGGTGTATACTGTATAATTGGTAGGGTGTATTATACTGTATTAATTGGTGGTGTATATACTGTATTAATTAGTAGGGTGTGTATATACTGTATTAATTAGTAGGGTGTATTACTGTATAAAATGGTAGGGTGTATATACTGTATTAATAAGTAGGGTGTATAAATGTAGTTAATTAGTAGGGTTATATACCGTAATAATTGGTAGGGTGTGTATACTGTAATAATTAGTAGGGTGTATATACTGTATTAATTGGTAGAGTGTATATACTATATTCATGGTGAGGGTATGTATACTGTAATAATTGTAGGGTGTAGTATTACTGTAAAATTAGTAGGGGTATATACGTAAATAGTAGGGTGTATATACTGTAATAATTAGTAGGGTGTATATACTGTATAATTAGTAGGGTGTATATACTGTATTAATTGTAGGGTGTATATAACTGTAATAATTAGTAGGGTGTATTACTGTATTAATTGGTTGGGTGTATATACTGATAATTAGTAGGGTTATATACTGTTATAATTAGTAGGGTGTATATACTGTATTAATTAGTAGGGTGTATATACTGTATTAATTAGTAGGGTGTTGAAAACCGCGACAACGAACGTTTGATAATTATCGAAAGTCTGGAAAGTTCCAAAGTCCGAGAAATCCTTCAGTAAAAGTTCGAATTTGGACCCATTAAAGTCATTGGGAAAGTGATAGTTCGAAAAGTCTGGGTTTTATTACAGCTAAACTAACAATGGTAACTTACTGTAAATGGCTGTGGCACCTGGGAAATGGTCTGGGGAACATGGCACTATCACCAAAACTTGTTTAAACACTTCCTAAACACGAGCAGGCATTGTGGAATTTGCGCAAGCTACATTATTGGGTTACGGCCAATTCGAGGGTTACCGAACGATACTTTTGAGGGTCAGCGAAAATAGAGACATAAATTCGAACGTTAGCGAAATCGAACGATACTTTCGAGAGTTAGCAAACGATACATTCAATGGTTTGTGAACGGCTCGTAAATTCGACAATTCTCGAAAACCACGACAACGAAGTTCGATAATTACCGAAAGTCCGAAAATTTCGAAAGTCCGAGAAATCCGGGTCCGGGATAGTTCAAGAAGTCCGAGTCCGTTCGAACTGAATAAGTCCATCTCTACACAGAAGCAAGCACAAAACAGAAATGGGAGAATGACGTGATATTCATCCACGTTTTTGAGTAAAGATCATAAAGAAATACTGATAGGTTGAAAGCGTCAAATTTTGTTTGAATTGCATTTGCACGTGCGGATTGCCATTCTGTTTTCACCAGATTGTGGTCTGGGAAGGGACAGACTGGTAAGTCACGTGGAATGCAACTACAGTGGGAGAAAAACCGGAGTACCCGGAGGAAACCCAGACAAGCACAGAGCAGAGGGCGCACAGAACTCCTTGCAGGTGTGTCCAAGGGGGGAATCGAATCAGGACCCATTGCTGCAGCTAATCTGCGTTACCACTCTGCTACAGTGGCTGCCCACAATAATTTTTTTTTTTATTAAGACCTTTTGACAGTTATGACAGTTATGACAGAAGATAGCTATGTGCATAAAGGGGTGGAGCTATCACTGCACAGTTTGTATTGATAGAAGCACAAAGCCTAAAGCTGGCTATCACAGAAGTAGAGATGGCCAAACTTTATAAAGTTCGGTCCGTTTTTGAATTTCCGAACTTCGGTAAATGGGAGAGTGATAGTTTGAAAAGGCTGGGTTATTACAGCTAAACTAACAATGGTAACTTACTGTAAATGGCTGTGGCACCTGGGAAATGGTCTGGGGAACATGGCACTATCACCAAAACTTGTTAAAACACTTCCTAAACACGAGAGCGGGCAATTGTCGGGTTTTGCGCAAGCTACATAGGAGGGTTACGGCCAATTTGAGGGTTACCGAACGATACTTTTGAGGGTCAGCGAAAATAGAGCCATAAATTTAAGGGTTACCGAAATGAACATACATTTTGAGAGTTGAGCAAAAACAAACCATACTTTCAAGAGTTAGCGAATGACACATTAAGGGTTAGTGAACGGCTTGTAAATTCTATCATTCTCGAAAACCGCGACAACGAACATTCGATAATTATCGAAAGTCTGGAAAGTTCCAAAGTCTAAACAACAATGGTAACTTACTGTAAATAGCTGTGGCACCTGGGAAATGGTCTGGGGAACATCACCATCACCAAACTTGTTAAAACACTTACTAAATATGAGCGGACAATTGTCGGGTTTTGCGCAAGCTACATTAGAGGGTTACAGACCAATTAGAGGGTTACCGAATGATACTTTTGAGGGTCAGTGAAAATAGAGCCATAAATTTGAGAGTTAGCGAAATCGAATGATACTTCGAGGGTTAGATTAGCAAAAAACAAGAGTCGTAAATTTAAATTCGAGGGTTACCGAAATCAAACGATAATTTCGAGTGTTATGGAACAATACATCAAGGGTTAGTGAACGACTTGTAAACTCGATAATTCTTGAAAACCGAGACAATGAACGTTCGATAATTATCGAAAGTCTTCAGTAAAAGTTTGAAAGTTGAATTTGGACCCATTCAAGTCAATGGGAGAGTGATAGTTTGAAAAGGCGGGTTTATTACAGCTAAACTAACAATGGTAACTTACTGTAAATGGCTGTGGGACCTGGGAAATGGTGCTGGGGACAAGTAAACAATGCACCAGAGAGTTTATTACACGGCCCATTAATATATTTGTATAAAGTGATCATATCCCCACGCAAACGTCGCTTCTCAATGTAAACAGCCCTAACTTGTCTAATCTGCCTGTATAGCCGAGCCCCTCCATTCCCCTTATTACTTTAGTTGCCTTTCTTGAGCTGCTTCCATTTCCATGTAGTTCAACCAACCAACAACATGTCCTAGATCTCCCGGTCATGAGACAGAGCAGAGGGTGCGACATGGGGAGGCAGTGCAAAACCTTCGCTAACACGTTAGTACATGGGTTATCGCGATTTTAGCGCTTATTTTCCCGTTAGCGCGGGATATTGCATCTCCCTGTAAGTGAGAACTGATTACATTTTGTATTTAAGTTATCTTTTCCTCGGGGCAATACACGCATTGATTTGGTTGACATGTAGTTTATTTTGGCCCAACCTTCTGCATTTCATAGACAACCGGTTCTGAGAATTTTGTCTTCATTTACCGTATTTATTTGATGTCATTTGACATCAGTGGAAAGGAACATTCAGAAGGATAAAAAATGTCACATTTAATACAGCAGTCAAATATTTCTTCTGCAGTACAAAATGGCACATTTGTCTTTTTTTTTACATGAGAACTAAAGTCACGTGTTTACCCCCTAAGACAGAGATGATCCTGATTGTCCATTTGTCACAAAAAAGTAGCCCAAAGATTACAGAGACAAAATGACAAAAACATGTCAGGTGCTATGGTATTGAATGCCCCTGGAAGCTAAATACTTGCGTTAAATCCTACTGGTTAATACAGAGATGAATCAGTAGTCTAAGCTAATTTACCATGATATACCACATTGGTTTGCACTGACACATGATTTTCTTGAGAAGCAGAAACTAGTTTTATGTAGGCATTGCCCTTAATAACATGTGGACCATCTATACTGGACACATACAGCAAACTAAGGTAGAAACGCCAATTTATGAAAATGTCAACCACCAAATGAAAGGTTTGGTAGTGGGGTTTATTTAACTGCACAGTATTAAAGAGGAATCCCTACAGGTAATCAGGGCTGTTTTGTGCTGTGCTTGCTAAATATATCTTTGTATTTCCCTGGGTTTTGCAGAGACAATTAAAGGTGTAGGGGAGCAAACACTATCATTGACCATTCAAAGCATATTTAAAGTTATATTGTAAAATTGGTGTAATTTTGCCCCAACCAATCATGGTGTTAGCTTTCAAATGTTAAATAAGATCTGATTGGGGCAACATTAGCACCATTTTTAATGATAAGAACTTTTATGAATAACCCTGAAAGTATTTTAACATGGAAACCAGGTTTGGGTTTCACTATTGTACATCCCTATATATAGATTCCTATACGTACATTTTCTGAGATCTACTGAGATTTCTACTGGGATTTTCTTGTACAATGGAAATTAGTCATTCTCTAAAGGTTCTTTGTACAACAATATGTATTGGATAGTCAGATCTCTGCTATTTTTCTGTGCTGTTTCTTCTAAAGGTCAGAGAATGACACAGACTGTTACAGGATCCAACTCTATTCAGGGCGGGACTTTGTAACAAGCAAATTTATGTTGGTTGATTGACACATAAAAAATCACATTAAAATAAAGCTGAGAATTTTTTTAAAAAAACAGCATTTTTTCAGTCAAAATATTTCCACAGAACTATGACCATTGTTCATATTAAATATAATATCTTAAAAACATTACGTCCTTCAGAACAGACTTCCTTGATGAATAAAAATGTGGCGCTTTATATTCAACAACAAACGCCTTCAACACAAAATTTTGACTATCAAAAAAAAGAATTCTCATGGTTTCAACATTGTGGGTTTACGTGGAAATTCCAAGTCAATCTTCTCAGGCAAATACACTGAATAGAATGTTTTTTTAGGGGTATTTAACTAAAACATTTATAATTTAAACCCTCAGGGGGAAAAAATGTAATTAGGTCTAAATCTACATGGTGGCTTAAAAGGCTTTAGGAACCTCCCCAAACCATGAAACCATATCAAAGATATGCTGGCACTTGCAAGCCTAATTCCCTCTTGTGGGTTAGACTTAAATCATGACATAATGACTAATGTGAGTCTACTGGGGAGTGAAGTCAGTTTTGGGTTAGACATGCCCTAAAAAGGGAAATGGAAAGGAAGAAAAGGCATTTAAAATCATTAAGTCAGAGGGAATGGAAAAGTCCATTGAATCTATAAAAGATGTGTAAGAAACCAAATAAGCTAACTGAAATAGAAAATGAAAGTAATGAGTTAGAATTAGGGATAAATGGACTAAGCAAGATAAGCCCCAAATAATTCTTTAGGTATATCAATAGAAAAAAAAATGTGGACAGAGAATGTGAGATTATTAATAATTAGGCTAAGATAGTTTAGAGGATGCAGAGAAGGCAGATGTATCAAAGCATTTTTTATCATCAGTTTACACTAGAGAGCTAAATTCAATTTTAAATTTGAACAGAGATGTGGCTCTGACTCAGGCTGTGTGTGCGGTTCAGAAGATACCAAAAAGTTTGTTACAGGACTGTATTCTGGAATATGACTCAAGGGCTGACCAAATAACTAGTAATCAGAAGTTAGTAAAACTTTGGATTCTGGCATAGCAGTAGTAGATGTGAAATACTTAGAAACAAAGGTCGTAGAATACTCAGATACTATGGAGTAAAGTTCTAAGTGTATAATTTTTATTAATTGACTGTACTGTTTTGCTGTAGGTTATTGATTGCTAATCATATTGTACCTTGTTGCTCTCTCTGTTCAATGGTCTGGCTGCCTTTAAGGCTGGGTACACACCAGCAGAATATTTTTGGCCGACTGACCGATTCACTGCACTATCTGTGTTGTGGGGCGGCCGCTGCGATCGGCCTCGATTGTTGTTCGTCTGGATCGGACGAACGAACGATCAGACGGGTCTGTAAATTCCGATCGATTGTGCGGGTCCCTATGAACTAGCTCGGTCGGGACAAATAGTCCCTCAGTGTGTAAGCAGCCTAAAATGTCCTTTAAAGCCTGACCCTCCTTTAACTGACTCACTTGTCTCCTTACCTGATTGCTTGCGTGCCTGGACTGATTTTTTGATTGCAACCTGCCTTGATTCTTGATTGATGTGTTTTAATCTGTTCTGATGAGTGTACAACCTTGGTTACATACCTTGTCATAGTCTCTGTACTGACTTTGACCTTATTGACTATTCTACTGTGCCCTGTCTGCCTTTAGTGGGTTTCTGACATTTTTGGGGGTAACTTCGACCTCAGCAGCAATACTTTGCACTTTATGCACTGGGCAACCATGTTTGATAAAGCGTTGCTTGCCACCCCAAAAAATGGGGCTTGGCTATAGATCAAGAGGTGTGGTGGATTGAAGCAAAAATGCGTTTTAATAGATGTGTCACAGGAAAATTAACACGAATAAAGAAACGCTTTGTAAAGCCACCCCTTGTGCTACAAACTACCATGATAATTATTCTGTATAGATCTGTTTTTTGCACATTGACTGATTAATTGCACATCATTCTTGGATTGCTTATAGAGATTGGTAGTGCATAGCGACAGTGCAGATCAGAGCGATGGACTAGAACTCGAACTCAAACCCGAGTTCGAGCCCCAAACTATTCGAATTCGAACAAATTCGGACTTCTTGAACTATCCCGGACCCGAATTTTCGATATTTCAGACTTTTGATAAAATATCGAATGTTCGAATGGTGCGAGTAAAATACATATTTACCTATAACCCGAGCTATCAAATCCGCGAGTAAAGGTCCATTAAAACCTATATGCGAGCATCGAATCCGCGAGTAAAGTGTCCATTAAAAACCCTATGCGAGCATCGAATCCGCGAGTAAAGTGTCCATTAAAACCTATACGCGAGCATCGAATCCACGAGTAAAGTGTCCATTAAAACCTATACGCGAGCATCGAATCCACGAGTAAAGTGTCCATTAAAACATACGAGCACGAATCTGCAAGAAATGTACATGATACCTAGGCGCGAACATCGAATCTACGAGTAAAGTGTCCATTAAAGCCTATACGCGAGCATCGAATCCGCAAGAAAATGTACATGGTACCTAGGCGCGAACATCGAATCTACGAGTAAAGTGTCCATTAAAGCCTATACGCGAGCATCGAATCCACAAGTAAAATGTACATGGTACCTAGGCGCGAACGAGCTTGAAAATAGCGCCAGTGAGTGTAAAATAGATTTTTCGAATGTCCTGGATATTCCATGTGTTCTGCAGACCATTTCCCAGGTCCCACAGCCATTTACATTAATACCATTGATATTTTATTTGTATTTCATTAGAACTTTTCGAACTATTTGACTCCCATTGACTTAATGGATACGTTTTCTAACTTTCCATATAGTTCGAAAGTTCGAAAACGGACCGAACTTTTGAAAGTTCGCCCATCTCTAACAGATCAGCAGTTGTAATTCTTACTTTTTTTCTAACGTTTTTTCTGGCGGTTAGTTACACCTGTCAGAAAACAGTTTCAGGTGTTACTAAATCCTAGTTAAGTCAGGGTGTAAAGCTTGAAATGGAAACTGATACGGTTCTTGGAAAATTGTGACATAAAACAAAATAACTTGGGCTTAACTAAAGGTATGCGGTAATAAAAATGCATTATTAATGTCCGAATTTTAATTTTCTGAATTCTGTCTAATTTTAGCCATCTATTGTGTAAACTTTGCACTGTCTTGCTCTATCTCTTTCTAACTTTTTACCATTGTATAGTAGAGATGGGCCGAGTTTCACTGTGGAGAACACAGTGGAGGTCCATTCGCATGAAGAGTGTGGTCCATCTGGGAGACTGATAACGTATGATACTGGGAACCTAGTCTGTGCTTCTCATGGCAGTGCGTAGGGGCTAATTCTAATTACGTATTGGCTATCTCCATAAGGTTGTACTACAAACAGTCTGCTAAACCTGGATAAATAAAAGCAATTAGTTCAATAAGTTGGCCAAATTATTTTAAGCACAGTCACACGTCACGGTTGCTTTCTTTAACTGGCCACAAGGAGAAGCTGTCAGCTCATGCATCCAAAAAGGCAAGTACCAGTAGGTTAGGACCCAGTTAAAGAAAGCAACTTGACGTGGTGACTGGGCTAAAATAATTTGGCCAACTTATTGAACTAATTGCTTTTATTTATCCAGGGTTTAGCAGGCGTTTGTAGTAGCAACCTTATGGCGGGAGCACCAATATACAGAATAGAATTGTGTGTGCACTAGAATCTGTTTTTGTATGTATTATATATTTGGTCTCTAGTTGCACTTTAATATGGATGTACAACAGCCCAATTTTCAATATATTGTATGTGGCTAATTCTGTTTAATGTGATATACCTGTGACAGTTAGACATTTCCCGACACCTGTACGCTAGGTCTGTAACTAGCTTGAAAATATTTGTTGGGGGGGGGGCCTATGAGAGCTTTTACACACATGATCTTCAGAGACAGTGCAGTCTGGGGAACAGTAACCTTACAAGCTAAAATGTAAGATCCATAGGAGCTAGAGACATAATCCTAAGCTCTGATTGAAAGGAGAGCTAATTTATATAGAAGCACTTGTATGGAGAACGTACCCTTTATCTCTTCAAAATATCATAGAAAACGATTCAATTCTTTCTCTCAAAACATTGCAGTTTATGGACTATAAAAGATTCTAATACCCAGCAATGGAAAAGAACAATACTATTTCCCTAAAGGCTATTTTATATAGATTAGATTAGGGAATTTTTATTTCTTAAAATCTGTTGCCAGGAATATATTGTGTTGTAATCCAATTAGGACACAGTGGAGCCAGACATACCATGGACACAAATAGGCAACAATGGACTATTTTAATAAAAAAAATAAAAAGGGGTAAATTAAAAAGAATCAGGGACAACTAAAAATCTCAATATTTTGCCAATCTTATATTTGGCCTAATTGACTATTATTAGGAAAAAAGATCCAGTCCTATTCCACCAATAAACTGGAGACAATTTACTGATTGACAGTCGTCATTCAGGGATATGGAAGGTTGAACTTAAAGTTGGTCCGTTTTCAAACGAAAAGTTTAAAAAGTTCAAAACGGACCCATTAAAGTCAATGGCGAGTGATAATTCAAAAAGTTTGGATGATTTACAGAAAAAAATAGCAATGGTAACTGTATAAGGCTGTGGCACCGGGAAATGTCTGGGGAACATGTCACTATCACCAAAACCTGTTTTAAACACTCTTGCTTTGGGACCAGGCAATTTCCGGGTTGCGCAAGCTACATTCGAGGGTGTACGGACAATTCGATGTGTTACCGAACGATATTTCAAAGGGTTACCGAAAATAGAACCAGAAGTTTGAGGGTTACTGAAAACAAACGATAAATTTGAAGGTTACCGAAAGTCGAAGGCTACATTTGAAGGTTAGTGAAAACGATCCATACATTCGAGGGTTACCGAAAACGAATGATACTTTCGAGAGTTATGATACATTCTAGGGTTTAGCAAACGGCTTGTGAATCGATAATTATCGATTTTTCCGATAATTAGCGAAATACAGCTGCAAGTCCGAAAAAACAAACTAGTTCGGCCTGAACTCAGGTTCGAGTTCGGTTTTGTTCCGTCACTATTCAGGGATTGGGAGGGATGGAGGTGGTCTTGGGAGGGGGGGTGTGGGGACACAGGGACGACTGGTGCATGGGGGGTGGGCACACCCTGGAGGTGGCGGGGGTTGCTAGTTGGTAAGAATCTGCAGATTCCATTACTATTTGACTCCATAGATGGGACTTGTACCACTTTTCCTTCCTCTTAGTTAACTGTAAGTTCTTAAATGAATGTTCAATTAACAGAGAGACTGGAAACACCAGTTTGACTTGTCCCCAACCTCCATCTGGTTGTCGTTGATCTAAGTTAATATTTATTAAAAAAATATGTATTATTTTTGTACAAAAAAGGGGGTCAATTAGGGGCTGACTAAGACAACCATTGTGAGGTATTGGATTAATTGCCATAAATTAATGGAATTGACCAATGCTGTTTTTGTGAATAAAACCAACAGAAATGCATTTTGCCAGCAGTAATACGGACAATTTTACTACAAATTCCCGATCCTCTCCTCTTCTCACTTACCTTATGCACACAGAGTGAGGACCGAATCGCTAAGTCTCATCCCTGGTGTCTTACCATTGGTCCTGTCCTGTCCTGTCACTGACAGCTGGAAGGTGGAGCTACATCAGGGAAAACGTGGTAAGTATACTTGACCTTACTGAGTGTACTAAGTTCCAGACTGCTCATATAGAACCAATACTGTTCTTTTCTTTTGAATATTTTGTATAGATACAATATAGCAGCAAATCAATATACCTATAGAAAAATTTATTGACCATAAATACCTTTTTTTTTCTGTTGACTTTTTCCAGCTTCTATGTAATTTGTAACATTTGTTATTATGGTTAGCTAGCCTTGAAAGCAAATCGTGATAACACACAGTAGCAATTGTTGTCTCCCATTGACTTATACTTTAACCTATTATTTTGCTGGTGAAAACTAAGCAGTTTTGTACAGCCACGTCTATATATTGCAACCTACTCTAGTTGTCCGCGTAACTCCCCCTATGACCCACTATCAGTTAATGCCTTCTCAACACCAGCCCGCCGTTCGCCAGATCTTGCCCCAGCGTGAGAAAATTAAGCAGGATGTCAGCAAAAAAACATTGTTCCTGCACCCACAGTGACTTTTTTAAGACCCTTTTTTTCCCTTCATGGCCCGGGTATGCCAATATTCTGGATTTAGAACAATTCTACCTCGCCACAATATGACCTTTTAAACAATATCTCTCATTCTATGATATCACACGTCGTTATGTAGTTAGGATGTGTACCCCATATGACGTCCCACCCGGATGACCCAGTTCTATAAAATGCACCCATCTGTAAAACGCCCTCATCAGTTAGAAAATCTTCACCATTTTTACCACCTTTCAGAGAAAAAACAATATTTTACCTTTACATTCTGAAAGTTCAAACATTGGAAAATTTAGAAAATCGCACCCCCCCTCTCCCAATTTGTACATAAGTCATGTGACACTGTTTCTTAAATTTCTTGCGAGAAAATTTTCAACATTTTTGTATTATAAATGTTCAACAATTATGACACATTGCAATAAGTGATTCAATCTCCCATGTGGTGTCGTATGACTTCAACTCTCCACCCAACGCAAGTTTCAATCCTCTCTTTATCATGTCCACTTCCAGAAGCACCACTTAATCCCTACCACATTGAGTTAAGCTTGCACAAGTTTGCGGCACCACCCAGTGAGACATGCTAATTCAACAAAACCGACACTGATTTTACATTATGGTCACAGCACCAATGTCAAATTACTATGGTGGTTCTTGTATAATACAAACCGTGCCCCACCGCCACACCACCCAATGGTTAGGCAGTTATTACATTTTATAAGCCCACCCTCCCCTGACAAATATGTCCATAAGAAATAAAGTTTGACCCTAAAGTTCACCTGTTCTGGTGTCACGTGCTGGCATTCAACCCTTAACCATTACATACCGTTGACATGAAGTGCTGTCTCACACCCCCTTCTGTTTGTTTATCACAGAACTTTACCAATCTCAGCATGACTGCCAAGAAATGGTACATTTAGTGTTGTGTAGCAAGGTGATATTGATGACTACATACCTCGCTCAGTTCTATTGGGCACCCGTCTTTCAATAACGGGAAAACGCCCGCCTCCCTCCTCCTCTATACAGTTTTTTAAACAAATCATTGTGTATACTGTATTAATTGGTAGGGTGTATATGTTGTATTAATTAGTAGGATGTGTATATGGTATTAATTAGTAGTGTGTATATACTGTATGAATTGGTAGGGTGTATATACTGTATTAATTGGTAGAGTGTATATACTGTATTAATTAGTAGGGTGTGTATACTGTATTCATTGGTAGGGTGTTAATACAGTATTAATAAGTAGGCTGTGTATACTGTATTAATTGGTAGGGTGTATATGTTGTATTAATTAGTAGGATGTGTATATTGTATTAATTAGTAGTGTGTATATACTGTATAAATTGGTAGGGTGTGTATACTGTATTAATTGGTAGGGTGTATATACTGTATTAATTAGTAGGGTGTATATACTGTATTAATTGGTAGGATGTATATACTGTATTAATTAGTAGGGTGTGGATACTGTATTATTTGGTAGGATGTATATACTGTATTGATTAGTAGGGTGTATATATTGTATTAATTAGTAGGGTGTATATACTG
>JAACNH010007479.1:0-14863 GCA_019447015.1 Hymenochirus boettgeri | reverse complement strand
CCGGAGGCCAGGTAGGAGGCAGAGTCCTATATGGACTCTGCTATCCTCCTGGTGGGCAGTTTTTGGGACTTTGGGGGGGACTACAGGAGAACCATATGGAGCTGGGATGTGAGGTAAGGATTACACTACATGATGGGGCCAGTAGTTGGGGGGATTATAGTTTTGGGGGTGGACATGCCCTTTAAATCATATGAATTTATTTTAAGGCTACTGGCTCTTTAAATGTATAGACGCGTGTTGTTGATAAGAACAGTGGTAAGGCTGGGTACACAATAGCCAATATTCTTGGCCGACCGGCGGTTTCACGGCACTTTCGGTCAATAATATTGGCTGGTGTGTGGCAGGCGGCCGCAACCGTCATCGATCATTCACATCGATCGGGCATGTTGGAATATTCCGATCGATTGTGCGGTTCCCCATGGGAACGCACGATCGATCGTTCGCAAATTCGTCCGCCGAATTTGCCGCGACCGACGGACATTTGTCACAGCCGAGCGCTCGCTTGTAGTGAGCACTCGGTCAGGACAAAAAGTCCCTCTGTGTGTACCCAGCCTAAGATTTCCTTTTCAGACACTCTTAAGGACACAGCTAAACTGGGAACTCCCATCCAGTCAATCCAGTAGCAGTTCTATAAAAATATACATTTTGTAAAAGCGAACTAAAAGTCAAAAGTCCCAGCTTAATGAAGTGATGCAGAACTCTTAACATATTATTTGTAAAACAGACAGTAGCAATGAATACACAGATGTTCCTATCTAAACCTGCTAAATTCAGCATACAACTACAGCTGTTTGTGATAGTTCTTTCTCTGTTTTCTACTGACTGATTGCTCTCTGATAGGTTATTAGGCTAGTATCAATGTTGGTTTTATTTCTTCCACAGTCCCTCCCAAACCTGCACACTTACAGAGCGTGAGACGTCCACGTCCCCCTGGCCACATCCCACCCCCACCATCCCGACCTTTACCTGCAGACCCAAGGCTTGCCAGGGTATCACGGCTCGACCCAAAGGATGGAATGCCTTCAGCTGTTACATCTCTAATTGAGAAATTTGAGAGGTAAATGAACAAACTCATCATATACGACAGGGATGTGGTAGCATTATCGGTTTGTTAGGTTAGGCTATGTTCACACTACAGAATTAAAAAGGCACATATACAAAAAATATGCAATAGTATTAGTATGCGTTTGTATTTGTATACTTTTTTTATGACATTTCAATGTGTTTGCATTGTATGCAGTGGGGTTTAGTATGTTTCTGGGTTATTATGGCCTAAAAACACATGCAAATGCAAACGCTTATCCTTTTTTCTTGCAGTTGAATGCATTTTTTCCCCTCCTCCATAAGCTGGGTACACACAGTAACGATAAAGCCCCGATATAGTCGGATCTGACGGGAAAATTTCCATCGGCCGCAGTAGACTCCCTACAGGCGAGTCGTCCGAGGCCAAGCGAACACAAAGTCCTGAGCGTTCTCCCTATGCTGTGCATAGGGGGAGCGCTTGGGACTGTGTTTAGCACGATCATTTGAAAAATAACAGACAGGATCTTGCAGATCCTGTCTGTCATCTTTCAAGATCTTCCCAGCTATAGACTTTCATTGAGTGTGTTAACGCACTAAACTGTATCTAGCAATGCATTTTTATAATGCACCCCATAGAATCTGATAGTCTAAACACTGTAATGCCATTCATATTCATATAACATTCAGTGTCCTTGCACTTTTGACAAACACATGCGGAAACTCAAGTAAAGAATTCCAGTGTGAATAAAGCCTTAAGGTGCCCATACACAAGTGACATCGGTCTTAAACTCATGACCCAATGCCAATGCAGGCATCCACCATAACGTTTGCTCCATATATACTTTATACAGAATGATTTTTCATTGCTCGCATAGACGCCAACGATATTATGGTCTCCCTATACTTTCATATAGTACTGTAGTAAAGGGAGCCGTTAAATATCCAATGGAAATTTTTATTTCGGACCAATAGGTTACGATGGCGACAGTAGGAGTAAACTATACACATGCCTGATGTTCAGCAAATACCATCAGATCAGTCAGTATTTGTTGAAAATTGTCTCTCTGTGTGTGTGGCCACCCTAACTTTGTCCAGAAAATAATATAAAGTATGGTGGCTTTTAAGAACAGACTAGCTGCTCTGTGATGACATCATTTGGATGTGAACGGGGGAATAATTGTACCAGCTGGGAGGTGTTATTATTGTAAATATTGTTTTAGTGAACCCTGCAGATTCAGTGGTAGAGGCTGTGGCTACTGATGTTGGACAGGTTATTAACATGTCATCAGACTACCTTTGGGTACCAAGCACAGGTTTTATTTTGTAAAGTCCACTTTGCAGAAAGACACGTGAAAAGGAAAAGGAAAAGGAAAAAAAGAGTATTTGGGATATTTTTGCAGAAAACTGATAGAACCTGCAAAAAACATAGTTGACCTTTACTGAAATCTGCTGATGGCTTGTATGAAAAGGTCTCATGTAACTATGTGTTGCATTAGATTTCTTGCAAACAGCATAATTAAGCACAGAGAACAGAATATAAACTGTCCGTTTATGCTTGCCTTTGTTTCATAGGGAGCCTATCATCCTCCCAATAGAAAGAACTACCCTCAGTCATGGACCTGACATAAACCCTGATGTGGAAACTCCTTCCAATCTCCAGCATTCTGAATACACCCCAGGAGATCTGGAGAGCAAACTCTTCGACCTCTTGGAGCCTGAGGTGTCTCAAGGAAGCCTTGAGAGGAGACGTCGAATTGGGGTGGGTGGTGGGGATTCCGGGGAAACCGGAGAACAGGACTCTGGAGGGAAACTGGCAAACAGGGACAGTGGCATTGACAGCATTAGTTCTCCATCCACCAGTGAGGAGATGTGCTTCCTTGGGGAAGTGGATGAGGGTGGCCAGGAAGAGACTGAGAACCCTATTATTGTGACCCAATGCTGCTCAGCACATGACTCTGAAGGAGATAGCGACATAGAGGATGGAAGTGGTGATGAGGGGGAGATACAACCTGAAAGGCTGGACCCATGCGAGGTAAAGTGAATATTGTGGATCAACTGTTAGATAGAGTTAAGAGATTTTAGAATGAAGATGATAGCATATTTACTTCCAGGTTTACTTCCTGCCACACTTTCTTCCTGCAGATTCCAGTACAATCAGCTTTAATGGGCCCATCCACACAACAATACAATTCTACTATAGTTGATAATCTCTTCATGTGTTGTGCCCTACAATAAAATTGGACCAAGAAAAATGGTCACCAGACATGTAAAATTTTATTGCTATATTCGGGCCCTTTTTTTTTAAGGTGGGGGGTAGAGCAATAGAGGTTTTTGGCTCTTTCACCACCTATCACATTTTTTTTCATGTTGTCTCCTGTGTTCTCTGTCTTCTTATCATCTCTCAATTTGTCAATCTCACCCCCACAGTTTACAGCACGGCAAAAGGTTTATAAGATTGCTAATGAGCTGCTGCAGACAGAAAAGGCATATGTGTCACGTTTACATCTGCTGGACCAGGTAACTGAGCTCTACCGTATTGCATAAGGTTGCACTACAACCTCATCTTCTATAAATATTTTTAGTTAATTTTAAATATCCTCTCCTCAGAATGATCACATGCACACAGTGTAACTGGCAGATATAATGATACTGTATCTTTACCATAAAATAAGCATTAATTGTAAGATAGCACACTAAAGGTGGCCAAAGATTAGGACTTACCTTCTGATGTTCAAGCGACATTCAATGTGATTCTAGATTGATTGTGTGACCGACATGCAGTGGCAGAATGAATGGGCCAGTCAAGGGAACCTTTGAAGGTGAGAATCCTCCGGCGCTCAAGACAGTAGATAGATTAGACGTTTGTCCTTAGAAGAACATCCAATCTACCAATAATATCTACCTATATTATATCAGTAGTGAATGGCCACCTAAAGAGATGGTTAATCTAGCCCACCTCTGCATGATTCAGTTTAGGAGTAACCTGCAGGGAAATCCAGTTTAGAAAGTCCAGTTTTCATTCAAAAAGATCATGTTGGAATCCTGATTTCCAAATCAGATGCATTAATGCAGTGGTGCTGTGTATGAGGTTTATGGAAAACGTTGACATCTAGCAACCTTTTTATTTCAAAAATTCCAGGTGTTCTGCGCTCGTCTAATGGATGAAGCTCGCACAAAGGCTTCCATCCCTGTAGAAGTGGTGATGGGGATCTTTTCCAACATATGTTCCATATACTGCTTCCACCAGCAATTTTTGTTGCCTGAACTTGAAAAACGGATGCAAGAATGGTAAGCAACAGCTAAGGGTTCTGGGTAACTGGAAGTCTGGGAAGTGCATTAATGAGTGCATTCTCAGCTGCATATGTATTTCCCAGGATTCATTTCCCAGCTTGAATTATTATTCTAGTTCATGGTATTACAAAGTTATTTCCTACAGGGAAGCTGTTGAAATGACGGTCACCAGAAATATCAACTAAAACATATTCCCTTTCTTGCAGGGATAGCAACCCTCGCATTGGTGACATCCTGCAGAAACTGGCCCCTTTTCTTAAAATGTATGGAGAGTATGTCAAGAACTTCGACCGAGCTATGGAATTACTGAGTATCTGGACAGAGAGGTCCTCTCAATTCAAAACCATCATCTATGAAGTACAGGTGAGATCCTATAAAGTTAACAGGCTGTGGGATCACTCCTTGAGCTAAACTACAGTTAAATGATGTGGGAAGGGTTCTGATCTGGTCAAATATTCATAAAAACAAGAAAAAAGGCATGTATGATACAATAACATTCTATTATCGTACTTGCGTACATTATAAACAAGGAGGTGTAAGTTACATGTTTATGATTATAAAAAGAAAAAGCTTTTCAGCCTTGCCAAGGGAACGTTTGTACGGTATCAAATTACCTTAAGGATAGGTACACTCAAGAAGGTATTTCAGGCCAACTGACCAATAGTTCCATATTTTGGTCAGTTGGTCCAAAATATCTCTAGAGTTTTTTAGGCCGCTGGGGACCAATGGCTTTTTAGTCGATAGAACGATTAGACATGTTGGTAAATCAGAGCCATCTCCTAAGGTCCGCATTATCATCTACGGCAAAAGTTGCTTATTCGTTCTGTCCCTAATAGCGGTGGGCGGTCAGCTGGTCCGAGTTATTTAGCTGTGTGTACCAGCATTGATAGCTGGAAAAAAAATTCCCAGACTTTTGCATTAGTTTAACAAGTTTTTACTCTTTACAACCTTCCATACAATGCTTTATATTTCTATTTACCACAGGTTAGGTTGAACTTGTGTTGGCTGTGTGGGTTTTGCAGAGCTTACCCGCGCAGCTGTCACAGTCAATACAATATACAAGCTGCACCTGTTTTTGCCTGACTTTCTAACAGCATCAGGTAGGACCCAATTGCAAGTTACCAAGAACCACAACCTCCACATTGAATCACCCTGAGCTCAGCGAATGTGGTTTTAGGTAACTTTCCCTGCATGTGTTTGAGGCTAGGGAATTTATTTCCTAATCTCAAACACTAATATGAAGGGACCCTTGTTTATTTCCTTTTGGCTGTTTGTTTGAATTTTCAGTCTAGTCAGTTTAATGTTAATGATAGTGAAAGAAGCTGCGATCTTAAAAGGAAAAGCGTAGAAATAACACTTTAAAAGGCATCCATTTTTGCCTTTAGAAATGTTGCAGTGAGTATAAGTGTTATAAGGTCAATGTAAACATTCCAAGATTAATTATATACTGTTTGTTAGTCCCAGGAGGCAGCTTATGGATGTTTGTTCAATCAGCTGCAGAAATTGTACAGAAAGTTTATGACAAGAGAATTACCAGATGCTTTAGATCTCAAAGTGAGAAGGAATTTCTGGCTTCGCAGCAAAGAGTTGGGATCTTATTTTTACTCTTCCGTTATTTGAACAAAGTAAAAACCCATTACCTGAATGAAAGGAACCCAGCTCTATAATCATAAAGTGTGGGTGTGTCACCAAATAGTGCTTATTTCAGTTTCAACAGTCATTTACATGTACAGTTTGTTTAATTCTATAATGGATGAAGTAAAATAAGGTCAATCCCATGTCTGAGACACCCAGGTTAGAAGTAAGCAACTCTTTTCTATTTATATGATGTTTTGCCACAAGAGGGCCCTGGTCCATTAGATTATATACAGTATGCATCAACTGGCCGATCTCCAATTCAACTCATGCTATTGCCATGTGGTCTGTGAACATCAAACCTAACTTCCTGTACAGAAAATATGCTAAGAGACAAAAATATTAGGTCCAGTACACACGGGTCAGTTGCTAACATTTAGAACTATAGGCCTACTGATCAATAAACCAATCTGTAGTTAGCTGGTTGGAAATAATGTAGCACTGACAATATTTTAGCACAACTGTTCACAAGGATTATTGAAGATCGTGTGATTGGACAAAATTTATTGACTTCTTCCAATTGGGACGAAAATTCCTACAAGGACAACAAATGTGACAAAATTTTCTGTTGATATTATAACTCACAAAACCAAAATATCACAACGGACAGTCAATAGGGATGGAATATCTTCTTATGTGTATTGGGCCTTAATTAAATATAATAGAAGTGCAATGGTGTAACAAACACAGAACAGATTGATGTTTTCTGATTATAGTCATTTCCATAAACACAAATACACATGCAAATAAGGGTGATTCTGTTATTAGTCCTTTATTAACATGTCTTAATGAACATTTTGCTCAGTGGTTGGTACTGATACCTCGGGTTCACTTGGGATATATTTGCAATAAGTTCAGTTAAATTAATTTCCTCCAGTTTGTTAAGCTGGGTATACACATTTAAGATAAAGGGATGGTTCCAAAGGATTCGCCCCTTTATTGGCAAAGTGTGTACTGTGTAAACAATTGTTCCCAATGCCCAATTTATCTCATCTTTGAAAGATAACAGACAGAATCTTTGACTGGGTGCGCACTAATAGATTTTACAGCCCACCCTACTGATATTTTTGTGTATTGGTTGGTCGGGCCGAAAAGGTGATTTTTCAGTCGGATCAGACATGTTGGAAAATCACCGCTATAGAGACGGAATGCCTTTGAGAGGAGTTAAAGAAGAAAGGAGGTAAGCTACAAAAGAGTTGTGCTCCTAAAATAGATCCCATTAGGATTTTATCGTGATAATAGCAAATACAATATTTCTATGTTTTTGGGTGTAGGTTTATAGTAGCATACAGTGATGTTATCAATGGATAACTATGTGTCTATAACTGATTTATCTCTGTTTAGAGGGAAGAGGCCTGTGGGAACCTAACTCTACAACATCACATGCTGGAACCGGTCCAGAGGATCCCCCGTTACGAGCTGCTTCTCAAGGACTATCTGCAGAAGTTACCAGAGGATTCTAAAGACAGATGTGATGCTCAAAGTAAGGGTTTGGGTTTAGGCTCTGGGGATTTAGCTCCATGTATGTTCCATTTGCATTTTGCCAGTTTGGTGAAAGGAATAGTCTCACTTTAAAAAAGTAATAATGCCCAGAAAATTGTTTGTTACTATATTAAATAAGGAATATACAGCAATAAAAATGGCAATTCCACATCTAAACTAGGCAGTTAGCAGCCAAAGAAAACAAAGGCTCAGGTCTGACAGATTTTTTGGTAAAACCAGAGCTCAAATTAACATTCCTATTTTCAGCGCTGAATTTTACCAATAAAATAACAAGAACATAGGCACTGATTTTGTATCACTTACATGCGTGAGACTGTCTTGTGAGTGACACTATCCCTTTAAATGTATTGTGACCTAACTATGTATTTACTCAGAATAGGCAGAATTCCTATTACGACAGATTGTCACAAGAACTCTCCAAAGGTGTTTTATAGCTGAAATTTATTTCTCTAAATGAAGTTTCCCTGAATTGGCTTCACATTTGCTAAACAGAAGTCCTGTCCTACACTGATCACAGAAAATGTGCACAGAAACTCTCAGAGGATCGTTACTGCTTTGTAATGTAAAATAAGCCACAAACACACCTTTTATATATGCTTGTAACTCCTTAAGGCTGGGTACACACCAGCCAATATTTTCGTCCAACCGACTGATTCCCGGCACATTTGGTCAGCTGAAGCTGGTGTGGCCGCAACCGACATCGATTGTCCGTCCGTCCGGATTGGACGAACAAATGATCGGATGTGTTGGAAAATTACGATCGATCGTGCGGTTCCCTATGGGAGCGTTTGATTGATCGTTCGCATTTTCAGTCGCGACCGATGGACATTTGTCTCGTAGCAAGCGCTCGGTCGGGACAAATAGTCCCTCAGTGTGTACCCAGCCTAAGTGTAATCCCAAGCCTTTAGGGTGTCTAGTTAAACTTCATAGCCTCACTGGTCATCTTTATACACAGGTATATTCACAGTGTAGTCTACAGCGCCATCTAGCCACAGAGAATGTTAAATGTTATAATGGTAACTAACGTTTTGAGAAATAATCATTGAATGGACACATAATTTAGTTGCACAAATTTGTAGCATTTTTAAATCCAGCTAATAACTACTAGCTAGAATAGAGGATGTCCTGGAACTGATAACAAAAGGATAGAGAAATATATCGCCAGCTGTAACATTATATAACATGTAGTTATATAAACACTAGTTTGTAAGATAATTGTCTGTAAACAATTACTTTTCTAATTGTTTTACATCTCATATTCATTCCTATTTCCATCTGATTCCATTTATCATTCCTCTTTATAATGTTTTCTTCTCTCTATTTTATTTAATTCAGAATGATTTACTGTCCCTTCTATTTAAGACCTTCTTTTATCACCATTACTGCAGGCATCAAAATTTAATTTAGCTTGAGTTTCTAAATATTTTATATATATATTTGGTATTTCCTTAAAGGGACTGTCCACCCCTTGGACTGTGGAGCGAGGAGCTTGTGAGTATAATAACTCTGTGTGGGAGCTGATTTGTAAATTGTGACTAAAACGAAGTTAAGGTTTTGGGGGGTTATCTACATTATATCAGATTTTGGAAAGAGGGGTGAACAGTCCCTTTAATATAAAGGTATGTAAACCTAGTCAGAATTTATAATTGGCTGGGGATCTTCAACTTGCACCAGTCAGAAACAAGCTGCCTCAATGCTCTGTCCAGTTAGATTGGCTGAGATCTGATAGCATTGCTGGATATTCTGTCCAACTTCCATATTCATTTTTTATTAACCATTGGTTAATAAAGTCTAAGGGACAAATTAAAAACAGGTGTCTTTGTTAACATTTATACCGGTCTATAGCAGTTAGATTATATTCAAATAGCTGCAAATTAACAGTAAGGAAAACTTTTATTTTAGCTCTTACATAAGCCTTATCACATAGTTTATTTCCTGATACTGCAGTGACAATGTATAGGTGTTTTATAATGGCTGCTTGCAGCCTAAAATGACACATTCCTTATTCTCTTAGAGATTTGCTAAAAATAATCGTTGTCTCGCAGAGTCTTTGGAATTAATAGCTACAGCAGCTGAGCACTCAAATGCCGCCATAAGGAAAATGGAGCGAATGCACAACCTCCTGAAGGTTTATGAACTACTGGGTGGAGAAGAGGACATTGTCAATCCAACAAATGAGCTTATTAAAGAAGGACATATATTAAAGCTTTCAGCCAAGAACGGAACCACCCAGGACAGATACCTCATTCTGGTAAGCTGAGGCTAAATACATGGTTCCACCCACTGTAGTTCCACCACCTTGGAATAATCAAAGCAAACACAGAATTAACAGTCACAACCATATCTATAGTTTCTAAATAATGACATTCTGGGTTTCACTAGTGGAACATGTGCTGTAAGTCCTTTCTAAAAAAAACCCTGTACTACTCTCTGTATGGACATTACTCATTGCTGTTAGTTTGCAGCAGTGCAGAGAATCATTATATATATATATCTAACCTACCGCTTTTCCACATTGCTGTACACTCGTTCTCTGTTAGGCTAGCTACACATAAGGTGATATTTCACCAGAACCAACTTGCCGTTACAATATTGATAGTTGATCGGACTTCCGTGATATTCTGATGTTGGTAAAACCTTGGTCCAAATTGGCAAAACGTTTGATCATACACGTTGGTACATTTTAGCCAATCATGCGGTCTTCTGTGGATGATCTGTCACGCTTAAATATCATCAGAAGCTATTTTTACCATGACCAGTAATTTTTCAACTGGATGACTAGTCGACCGCGTGGACCGGTTGATTGGGTCAAAATATTTCCTCTTGTCTACCAAACCTTAGTTTATTTAAAGGGCATGTCTACCCCCCAAACTAAAATTTAACCCACTACTGGCCCCTCTGTACAATTTTAAAAAATCCTTACCTTACATCACTTGCCTAACCATGAATAACTGTAATTGTTTTGTAGTTTAATGACCGCCTGCTGTACTGTGTTCCCAAACTGCGTCTCATTGGTCAGAAATACAGCGTACGTGCAAGGATCAATGTGGACGGAATGGAGGTGAGTGTGGAATATTTCTATTTCAGATAAAAATATGATTCCTGGGCTTTATTAATACACATGCAATTGTTTCTTTGTTTTGTACTCCTATGGCTTCTTTCAGGGGATGTTGTTTCTCTGATTGGCTCAGTTAAGAGATTTCTTGTTGATAGTAGGAGGTTTAACATTGGCGGCAGCTAATAATGTGACATTATGATTTAAAATGAATGTTTGTTGTCTCAGTGTTATATAAGACCCATGTGCTTTCCACGTCACAATGACTTTAATCTTCTTTCTCTCCAAAGCTAAAACACAGCAGCAGCCCTAACCTGACACGAACATTCCTGGTTTCTGGTAAACAACGATCTCTAGAGCTGCAGGCCAGGTATGTTCATGTGAGAGATATAGAGGATTTTGTGTGTCTAAATGGACTCTTATTTTTCTGTTTCTCCTGTCAAGAGCTGCCCCCACATGTTAGCAGAATGTATGGCTGACCTTCAGCGTCCAATCAAAATCTTTATTGACACAGACACCAAACTGAAGGCGAAACAGATTCTAATTGTGTCTCTAAAAAAGTCTTCGAGGGAAAGCATATTTTTATAAACTGTAACACATGAAGTTCACAGGGAAGTGTCAAAAACAATAAACTAGCCTATTTACAACCAGTAAAAAGTAGCTACTTTGTTTGTCAAAGCCGAACCTACTAAGCGACATGCTTAAAACTACATTTCAGCTTGACATTTGCTAGGCAGAAAAGGCATCCAATGCTAAGCAGAACAGAGACAGGTTTTATGGCATCATATAAATAAGATTAAAATATGGGGAAATGGTTTATATGTCTCTGTATCACCCAACAACCATATATATTTGTCAGAAAGGCTTTGGATCATAGTAAAGAGAAAAACTAGTGAAAGTTTCTGAAACAAACATGAATATATTTGTAGCAAATAATTGGAAAGAAAGCACCTGTTACAAAGGGAGAAAATGTGATTAGGTAATGCATTTCACACACATAAAAAAGCAAAGCTTGTGTTTACCTGAATCAAGGTGTCAGAGCTCATGCTGACCCATAATGCCTTGCAGCATACTGTTACCTAAAGGTGCCCATACATTACCCTCTGACCGATCTACATCCTTATCTACAGTGTAGCCTGTTATTATTTACTGGGTGAGCTGTGACTAATTTATAAACCTATTTGCAATCCATCTATACTAAAACTTACTGACATTGTTTACTATGGAAGTTTTATTGCTGTATGTGTGTGTTAATAAAAGCTTAATTAATCAATAATAATAATAAATAATTTGGTTGTTTGGAACATTACAAACAGATGTTCTGGTTTTGTGACCGGACGTATCTCATGTACTGTACTGAACTGCATCTGCCAATATTCTGATTAAAATGTTATCTTTCAGAACCGAGGAAGAGAAAAAAGACTGGATCCAGGTGAGAGTCATATTATTTTATCCTTAAACGGCAAGTGTATCCCTCAAACTAAAAATTCTAAAATAGGTACATCAGCCCAAAATCCAAAAATTACAATTGATGGAAAGCTGAGAGATGTAAGTCTAAGCAATTGAAAATATAACGAGGAATGCACTCACAAACGTTTCTTGTGAACCTTTATTGTGACAAAGTATCAGGGTGACTTCCTTGGTCAGGAGAACCTGACGAAGAGGGTCACCCTGAAAGTTTGTGCACATATCATCTAGAAAGCTTAGGGAGGGGCCAAAAGGAGCAAAAAGCCCTCCACTGAGCATAAAAATGGAGAAACACCTTCTTATAACAGAAGGTATCTTAAAGTCTCATGCTAATTTCTTACTCCCAGGTTCCCCAGAGTAAGGGGCGGAGATATGCAAAATACTCCTTTATGTCCCTTAGCTTATGCATGTGTCCAGAACCGTTGGCTTAATAACATAACAAACACCAAGAATGGGATGTGGGGAGCGGTTACTCACCAAACTTCCAGGAACGGAGCTCTAGCCAGGAACGGACCCTCAGCCATGTACCGCAAAATAAGTCCCAATAGAAGAAAACAAGTTAGGCGAGCCCCACGTCCTGGGTAAAAAACTACTTTATTGTAACTTGTTAAAAACACAAAGTTGTATCCTGCTGTACATTTTAAACACACAAAGGAGGGGAGGGAGGCCCACACCGAGGCTCTACCTTACGCGTTTCGTGACTCCACTATCACTTCCTCAGAGGCCTCTGAGAAAAGAAAAGATAACCTTTAGGACTCCTAAGGCTGCTTGTGTTATTGCAATCTAAATCTGTTCATATAATAAGAAGACATTAGATTGATTAGACGTTTGTTCGTAGACAAATGTCTAATCTACCTAATAGCTAATTACGGAATTTTCTGGACAGCGCTTTTTACATTCTGACGTTCCTGCCACATTCCCGACTGGCCTATCATTTTACCATTATGTGCAAAAAAAGAATAGGTCAGGAGGATCTTTGGATGTTGCGTGAACATCAGACGTACATTGCAGGAACGTCTTTGGTAAAAATTTTATAGATTTGTGAGTCTATTAATGAGTCTATTAAATGTCTAAAGGAGCAGTTTTACCTTTTAATGTTCCCGGACAGACGGTTCTTCTGAGGCCATGGGAATATCAGAAACATCAAAGTTCCTAGTATATGGCTTATGCTGGTCATAAACTGGTTAGACATTTGATCGACAAATCTATTAGAGGTTTAAAGACATTTGGTACCTGGGAGTGATTTTACCTTCTGACATTCCTATGAAATTCCCATCTGGCCCATTGATTTTATGATCAGAAGAATGCTGGGCACTGAGTTTCCGTAGTACGTCCAAAGTAAGTACAGACATTTTTGAATTCATTGTCTGCACTATAGACAAGGAGAACAGTAGATTTTTCATCTAATTTGATCATGAAGTGTGAAGCGACTTTCTTACATCCATACGTAACTTAAACCAAAGCAAGCAATAGGACAGTTGCCACTAGGGTTACATATCACAAATAAAGTTGTTCTATATACACTTACACGAACAGATAAAACAGATCAAATGGTTCCTGTTTTACCTTTGTAGGCTATTGAGGCCACAATGAGTCGCCATGAGCAGGCAATGGAATCCTACAAACTGCTCTTATCTACTCATCATGAGGATGAAGAGACCCCACCAAACTCCCCGGTAAGTTTTGTGTTCAATCATGTGAAAACAAGTTTAAAGCTTCGTACACAAGGGAAATTGTGCTCTGCCGTAATGCCTGACACAACGGCTGTGTGTTCGAAGCTTCAAAAATCAAAAAGCACAGTGGCAACTCTCTAATCCCACATGAATGTTACAAAACTTGATGTATCTATGATTACATCTTTCTGATTTTATTCTGTAAATGAATTTTTGTCATAGAAAAACAGAACTGACAGACCACAAAATGACTAAATAAACAAAAAAACAAAAGCCTCACTTACAACCCCTACACTACAGTGGTTAAAAACTACCAGGGGAACCCCCTAACCCAGGCCTTGAACCAATGTACTGTCCTCTGGACTTAAAGTTACAAGATGGAGCCCTGAATCGGAACTAATCCGGCTATACTAGACATGCAATGAACAGTTTAGTCCCAGTCCAGAACAGTAAAACCAATATTACAATATTCCCATACTAACGAAGTGCACGAAACATGCTAAGGCGTGAGGAGTGACTGGGGGGATGTCCAGTGAGGATCATTGCTGATGAGCTCTACGGGACGTGGTACAGAGGACCATGCCATAGGATGAGAGGCGGCAAGTGAGTTCCGTATGCAGTGTTAACACAGGCGAGCGGAGAGCAGTAGTGGAAACCATGTGGTCCATGAAGTGAAGTGCCAGCCGGAGCGGTATGTAAGTCCTGTATGCTGTTGAATGTACCAGCAGTATTGGTTCGACCCAATGTTTTCATTGGAAGCCTCAGGTCTGTGGATGTTGACTTGTACTCCATAGGGTCCCAATAAATGTACCAGGTATGACCGAATTGTATGCCAAGCAGGTGGTTTGCTATATATACCCATGTACGGAAACCTTTAGTATGACAGTGGGAACATTTTAATGTTGATTTTACTATTCTGGACTAGGACTGAACTGTTAATTGCATGTCTGGTATAGCTGGAATACTTCTGATTCAGGACTCCATCTTGTTCCATTGGAACATTTTTAAGTCCAGAGGACAGTACATTGGTTCAAGTCCTTGATTATAGGGTCCCTGTCACACTGTAGTTTTTAACCACTGTGGTGTAGGGGTTGTAAGTTGCCGTTTTTCTATGATTAGTTTTATTTCTATACATGTGTACTGGTATACATAAGGGTTCTATCGAGGGTTATATATATATATATATATATATATATATATATATATATATATATAT
>JAACNH010007478.1:0-14871 GCA_019447015.1 Hymenochirus boettgeri | reverse complement strand
GATTTCATATGCTGCTGTAAGAAAATGGGTCTTTTTTTTTTTTTTTTGGGGATGGTCTATTAGAGGAGCAGTAAGTTAATGGTTCCAGCAGGATTACCTTATCCAGTATCATTTATAGAAAATGCTTGACCAGCCTCGAGTATTGTTGAATAAGCGGGGCAGTCCTGGAAGATATGGAATAACAATAGCAGTGACACTACTCATCTCCAAGCACTTTGAGAAAGTCATAGGTTACAATTAAGGTTTGCTGAGTAAAAAAATATTTTGTAGAAGGGCATGTCCATCCCCAAAATTAAAATGTAACCCATACTGGCCCCGCTGTGTAGTTTAAAAAATTCCTTACCTTACTTCTATGCTTCAAATGGTTCTCCTGCTATGCCTTTTCAAAGTCAAGGAAACTGAAGAGTAGGAGCTGTATGTAACTTTTCCGGTGCCTGTTTCCCCACTAACCTCAACAAGGTCTGAGGCATGCGCAGGGGAGCCCTCCCACCATCCGGATCCATGCATCCATGGCACCTAGCGTGAAATCCTTTTAGGATAAGGTAGGTACCCCCTGCACAACCCCAACCGCCAAAATATTTTTAAAAAAAATATGTTTAGATCAATACTTACAGCCCCTTCTCTCTTGCGGTATCTCCTTTGAAAGCAGCCACGTCTGTCATTGGCTGCCTTTCAGCCAATCAGACGCGGCTGCCGGTCCGTCCCGTTTGCGACTTCCTCCAAACGGAGCCAGGAGGAGACGCAGTGGGAGTGTAATGGCTGTAAGTATCGATCTAGGCATTTTTGGTAAGAAATATATCGGCGGTTGGGGGTGGGCAGGGTGTACCTACCTTATCCTAAAAGTTTAATTTCAGGGTGGACATGCCCTTTAAAAAGCGTGCAGATTTGGTTTCCTTTCTGCCAACTAGATATCTGACAACTCAATTCCAGGAATGCAGAACCAATATCCCATTCCCATGCTAGCATATATTTGTGTGGCCCCAGAGCTGTAATAGTCCTTTTTAGCAGACAAGCGTAAAACAACAAGATCAGTTTTTTCTGAGCAGCCCCAACATAAAGCAGTCTCCAATGTTTGTAAGATATGGATGCATAAACTTATGAAATGTGTGCTGGATAAAATGCCACAGTTGGATAAAGAACTAAATGAAAACAGGTTCACTGTATTTAGGGCACTATCTGTTTTTAATGATGACACTGTCATGTTTTGACAGTATTTCACTGTTTTCCCATCAATATAAGAGCCAGTTAGATTTTTATACTTTTTGGAAACCATTTCCTACCAGAATTCTCTCTGTAGCTCTGTTAAGCTTCTGAGCACTGAAGTACAAATGTGTATTATGTGGAACCCACAGGCATAATTTTTCACAGGCCTGCATGTTTTCAAATCAGCAGTTTGACATTAGTTTGATTAAATCCAAATTTTATAGTAAAAAGCACAGTGGTGAAACGGGAAAAATCTTTGAATAAAGACATACGTTCATCTAGTCAAACCTTTATAGAATACTCATTGACCCTTCATAAGACTGAGGCCACAGCAAGGCACATGTGCAATCACAACACATGCGATCGGCAAAAAAATGATTGTTTGCACTCCAAAAGCATATTGCAGCGCATCCAATGTCAATCCACATTGACATGCACTGCTCTGCAATTGTTAACATGTGAGAACTCAGAAGTGCAGAAAAAATGCCCTCTGAAAAGGGAGGAAAAGATACTCCAAATGGCTCAGGGTTCACAAGGGTATCCATAAAAACTTTTTTGGGGGGGGATCATCCAGAATCCTGTATTATAATATTTTTTAGTTTTAGAAACGTATCCAGCCCACTTTTAAAGCTATTTAATGAACTTGCTATTACCACATCAACTGGAAGACCATTCCTCAGTTTCACCGTTCTCACTGTGCCTCCTATTAACAAGTAGGAGGCACATATGCAAATTCTTACACCGTTCACCTGATACCCTAAAATTAAAGTTGACAGTCTGCAGTTAAAGCACATCATGTTTGTTTCATTTCAAATCCATTGTGGTTGTGTATGGAGACAAAAATGTTAAGATTGTGTCGATGTCCCAATATTTATGGACCTGACTGTATATGTGGTACTTCTATAAATTTTATTACAACCAAAATGCATCTAGTTTTTTTTTATGTCACGGATTCTAATTGTGCAGTGTTGAAATATATGTTTTAGTAAAATACCTTACACAACCTCTCCTGTTTCCTAGGATTATATAATTGTAGAGAAGCAAACTGGCTGTACCACAGAGATCAGCATCCCCTCTGTCTCAGAGAAAGATCACCGGAACCATAAAGTCATTAAAATGGATTCACTTACACAAGAAAATAATAGTGAAAAAATCATCTTAGACCTTGCTAAAAAGATATCTCAAATGCTCAATAAGAAGGTGAGTTTCTCAAATTGTATATATAATTGAAGTTGAATCATTATTTTATGAACCAGAGCTGAATGTAGATTCCTTATTACAGTAAATACTTTGACATCAACTTCAGGAAGACTTGTAAATAACGTTATCCAGAAATGTTGTATTTGTGTATTATCCAATATATTTTCTCTTCCAGGCACTTACAAAAAGTGAAGAGGATGCTTTTTATTTATGCATGAAACGGTGCTTAGGTGGTTATAAGGAAGTTTATAAAGATTTAAACCTGGAGAATGAACAAACATTCAGTGTACTTGGTAAGACCAATTTTTATTATAGTTAACAGTAGTTCCTGGGTTCTGTTTTTCTTTGGCCCATTAAGAGGTATTAAAATCTAAACTGCCTTATAGTACAAGGCATTTTATTAATTTTAAGGTGACATTTCATGAGATTTATCAGTTTCTGTTTAACAATTAACAAAAGACTTATGACACATAAGACTTAATTAAAAGAGTTACGAAACCTATTTCTATTGTTAAATTTTTGTTCAAAACCATATCTATAATTGTCAGGGAGACGGGAACAACAGCTTCTGTCTCCCATATTAATTTCCAAGCCAAGATCTACATACTTACATTAACACGATTTTGCAACCATGCTGTCTTTGTATTTCCAAAAGTAAGCCCTAGTTTTTTTCTGACTTTAAATATGATTTCTAATAAAACCAGGGGATCCACTTTTTTTTTTTGCACTTATGAGCATTATTATTTTAATAATTTTCTTTATTATATACACCTGTGATACATCAGGATTTATAATATATTATGATCTATTACAAACACTCTGATTTGACTCGTAACCCTATGATTTAATTCCAAGTAACCAAGGAAATGTGCTCATGCACACTGTAGAATGAAAGATTAAAGGGCATCTATAGTGGAAAAATGAACTTTTTTTTCTTCCTTTCCATGTGTTCTATAATTCTCTCCAACCCCCAGAGTGTCTTCACTTTTTTAATTTTCCCTCTCTGTCCTGAGATACACACATTTTAAAAATGTGATTGCATTCCTCTACTCCTATTTGTAATGTCAATCAAATCCCTGTGACCCTCTTCCCTGCTCAAGGAATTCCCTGCTCTGTTACAACATAGAGATAAGAGGATTAGCAGAGGGAGAGAGGTAGCTTTGATGGCAGAGGTAAGGCTGCACTTGACCCCCCTTCTTGATAGCTTACACTGTTTCATGATGGGTCACAAAGAGGGAGATTGTAAACTGTACTGTTCTCCCTCTCCTTCCTATCTCCAAGTTAGCTTGATTTCTATTGGCCACTGTGCGTGGGTGTGTTTTTCAGGATGTTGAATTTTTAACTCCTACTGCACATGGAAAGCTTGTCGGTAGCCGGAGTTTCGACTTGGAGGAGGTAGCAGAGGGGAGGGGGAAGGGGGCAATACTGCAGAGAGATCTGAGACCATGGAAAAACAGAGTCACTGACAGGTAGGAGAAAAGCAGCACAGAGTACATGAATTTAACTTTGCAAAGGGGCAATGTGTTTTTTTCACTATAGATGCTCTTTAATCTTATTTAGTGGGAGGGAGTTATTCCAAGTGACATCCTCAAAAACTAAATTTTTTCATAAAAATATATTACTTACATTAAAATCACTCTGATTGTTGCTGATTCTCCCTCCTCTTCTTCCTAAAGGACTGGAATCCCTTTTCCCCATTGCGCCTCAGGCATGCCCATAGTCTTGTATGGGAAAGAAGTCACCAGCTTAGAGGACCATGGGAAACAGGAAGGGAGTTGGCAGCAATAACTGGAGTGATTTCTAGGTGAGTGTTTTTAAATTTGAGAATCAAGTAAACAAACTTTACTTAATTTACACTTCAAATATTTACACTTTCAAATTCTTCCTAGTCAAGTAGCATTGAATGTAAAATTAATCAGTATAGTATTCAAGGTTGAATACTCCGCAATAGCAACATTTCAACATTTCTTGCCCAACTGTTTTAATAAAACAGTTAGGCAAGTTTAAAAAAAATATCCAGTGTGAAGGGATTCAATTACAACTTTATGTATTAATGCCAATAACATGCAACAGTCTTTGTTTTTGGAAACTCATACAGCTTTTTTATGAACCTGCCATTACCAAGTCCAATGTAAGACCGTTCCATACTTTTACCATTCACATAGATAAAAACCCCTTCCAAAATGAAAGACTAAACTTTTTTTCTTCCAGTCTTAAGGGATGCCCATGTGTCCTCTAACATGTTCTATTGGAGAACAATGTCCCAGTTTATTGTATGGCCTGCCTTCATTTTGAAGCTCCACCAGTATCCTTATTAATTTAGTTGCCCTTCTCTGAACCCTTTTCTTTTCCAAGATGTCCTTTTTATACACAGGATTCCACAACTGCAATGCATATTCCAAATGAGGCCTTACAAGTACTCTGTAAAGAGGGAGAATAATATTTTTCTCGCTTGAATCCATACCCCCAGACTTGCTGGCTCTAGCTGTTGGTGCCTGGCACTGCTTGGTACATTTAAGTTTGTTATCCACCAAAACCCCAATATCCTTATAAGCAGCATATATTTTAAAGGGTATTTCCACCCATAAAACAAACTTTTTTTCTGTGTGTAGGGCAAAAAATCAAAAGCCTTAGCAAATTACTGAATCTAATGCTGTGCCAGAGATTCCTACTCACTTTCTCATAAAAGCCAAGCAAGTTAGTTTGACAAGATATATTCCTCCTAAATCCATTCAATCATTGAAACATACTAGAATATGTTACCGTATAAAAAAACTTTCCAGTATATTCCCCGCTAGAGATGGGCTAGAACGCAAACCCGAGTTCAACCCGAACTTTTATAGTTTGGGGAAGCTGGGACTTTAAAGAACTTCCTTAAAATTCGAAACTTGCGGACATATTTTCGATAATTATCAAAAATTCAATTACCTTCGAATGTACTGTTTCAGCGATAATCCTCAAATGCAGCAGTTCGGCTATAACCTTGAATGTAGCTTTTGCCAATAACCCTTCAATGTAGCGTTTCGGCAAAAAACCTTGAATGTAGCATTTCGGAGATAACGCTCGAATGCAGTGTTTTGGCGATATCCCTCGAATGTAGCAATTCGGCCAAAATGAAAACTCCGTGCAGAAACCCTGCCAATTGGAAAGAAATATGGTAATATGTACATGTTCCCCAGACCATTTCCCTGTTCCCAGAGACATTTACAGTGAGTTATCATTGCTATTTTATCTGTAATTAAAGGGCATCTATACCGAAAAATGGCTTATTTTAAATTGACCATAACTGGAAACTATAATTCTTCCCAACCACCACTGTATCATTTTTTTTGTTGATCTGCCCCCTATTTCTTTAGATATCCAATCTAAAACTTTTTATATTTCAGCTGTCAATCAAGTTCCTTGCTCTCAAAATCTATTCTTCTGTGAGCAGTTTTACTGTAGCTGGAATGGTGACAGTGTTTTGACAGTTGGAATGCTGTATTCTGTGTGCAGGATTGACAGTTGGTTTGTGGGAAAAAAGTCAGGTTGGATGAAAGTAGGAGTAGTTAAGAGGGAGGGGGGATACTGCTCCTAAACAAAATGTGTGCTGGATTGAAGGCATGCAGCAACACACGCAAATCAGAGTAAGTGCTACTTACATGTATTCAATTATAGATTAAGAGTAGGCAAAGTCATTTTTTCAGTAATTACCCATCTGTGATCAACTGCCCTTTTTATATTTTCAAATTAGATCAGCTTTTTCCAATCCAGAGGCATGCTTCCAGGTGTGAGGGAATCTGACAAAATAAGAAGCCTTTATAAAATTTAACTTGGTTCCCTAAGGATCCGAGGATGTATTTTATCCAGTCCAGGAGCTTTATTGCAGTGCAAGTGCAATTGCATCTTTTATACTGTTATTGTTGCTTTTATACGCTATGCTATCTTTACTTTGATCTTCTATCTTGTATACGTAAAAAAGACGTTTGCTTTATTGCCATCTTCTGTAACTGACTTATCCCCATTAATTAATAGCCCAACGTTTTCAGTCATCATTTTCTGACTATTAATATACTTTTAAAAAAAATGCTTAGAGTTAGTCATGCTTTGTTCAGCAATCCTAACTTCATTATTTATTTAAGCTAGCTTAATTGTTTTCTTACAATCTTACAGTTTTTTTAGTTCCTAAAGGTCTGTTCCATTCACTCTAACTTAAAGGTTTTAAATGCTTTCCATTTTCCTCTTTACATTAGAATTCAGCCACATGGGTGTGGACTTATTTTTTCTATATTTTTTTTAAGGGTATAAATTTAGGTGTGTAATAGTTTTAAACAAAAACAGTCCACTGTTCAGTATCTTTACCTCTTTACCTGAGAAAATATTATCCCAATTGCTATTCTAAAGAGCTATTATTATCCAAGGAAAATTTCCTTTTCTTAAATTAAGTCTTTGATAACCCAGTGCATTTTTCCTTTTGATAACTTACATTAAAGGGACAGTGCAGTGGAAATTGTCAATATTAATAAATTGTTAGTTTGTGTAATGCATACTTAGTTATTCTACATATTCTCTTCCATTTTGAAAAATCAGTTGATTTCATACCCTTTGCTGTTACTTGCTGTTGACAAAATGTTAGTTGAGCTAACATTTTAGGTTCTAATGGTCCTTCTTCCCAGGACGCACCACTTCCTTGGAATATTCCTAACAGTTATTTCTACTGATTGGCTGTTGGATGAGTCAAAGATGCTCAGATCTCTATAGAGCAACTGAATCAACCCAGGCGCTGAGTCAAGGGCAAGACCATAACGGTCTCAACTAGGGGTCCTGCAAACAGGAAGTCAATATTTTGGTTGCATTTATTTATATATGTATACAGACACAATGCTGAATTAGCAGATTAAGGTCATTGGGATGAAAAATACTGCTCTTTTTTCTGAAAAGTATATGTATTTGTGCTGAACTCCCCCTTTTAAATGAAAATATTTTATGGTCACTATTTTCTCACTATACATTTATATCTATAATACACTCCGTGACGTTGGATATTACCAGATCCAACTGAGCACCTTTTCTAGTAGTAACTTCAATCACCTGTGAGAGAAATGAACATGCCAGAATTAAGGAACCCATCACCCTTTTCTGTGATGGCAGTTCCCCTACTCCAATTTCAGTGTAATTAAAGTCCCTCATAATAAGAAGGTTCCACAAACCTGCAGCCCTTGCCAACTGCATATGAAACTGACTCACTTCCTCCCTGCCAGCATTGTGGCTTGTAGCAGACCACAACAATAATGTTACCCCCTTCTAGTTGACCAATTCCACACATATTTCCTCCGCTTTAACAGCCATTTTGCCAGTTATTTCTTCTTTTAAATTTTGCCTCAGTCAAAACCTATTCTCCCATTTTTTTCAGCCAGGCTCCCTGCATTTGCAAACATCTTAGATTATGATCCAGTAATTTATTTATGCACTTTAATACACATGCCTCTCTATGCTATCCCCTCTCCCCTTTTCTCCCACAATTGGCCAATCTAAATCCTGTTTACCCCCTGTGCTATTTACCCCAGTGAGATTGACAGTACCCTCCCTCCCCAAACCTAGTTTAAAATACCCTCTATCTATCTTCTCCCCTAAAACAGCTGCCACAGGCTACTAAAGAGCCTGTAGCCGACCAGTTCTCTAAAAACCTAAACTTTCCTTGTTACACCAACCGTACCTCTCTTATAGTTGTGCTGCAGTGCTTGTCCAAAGTCCAGAAGACTGAAGAGTAGAAGCTGTCTGCCTGTCCAAAGGTTTCTGCCTCCTCCTTGTCCTCTGAGGGGACGGGGCCAAGGGCGGGGGACCCCCCCCCCCCCCCCCCCTCTCTCCAACCATCCGGATCCATCCTCTGCAGCCATTGCACCTAGCATGAAATCCTTTGGGCATATTGTTGATGCCCCCTTCCCAGCCCTAACCGCCAAGTTATTTCTTTAAAAATAAAAAAAAATCATAATCATAACGCTACTTACAGACCTTTGTTCCCACACGATCTCCATTGAGGGCAGCTGTGTCTGTGATTGGCTGCCTCTCAGCTAATCACAGAAGCGGCTGCCGGTCCAGCAAATGCTTGCAAGTTCCAAGTAGGGAGCTGGATCAGTGCGCCACTGGAGAAAAGGGTCTCTAAGTTAGTGTTCTAATGCTTTTTTTTAAAGAAATTTCAGCGGTTGGGGGTATGTCAAAAATTTATTTTTGGGTAGACATGCCCTTTTATCTTGGCCCTGCTCTCAGAAATCATTTTAAGAACCTCTACTCCTTACTCCCAGCCCCACCCAATAATCTATCTACAAATCCGCCATATTTTGAACCCTTGCATCAGGCAGGCAACACACTGTTCGGCATGTAGGTTCTTGGTGGTTGATGACCCTATCCACCTTTCTAATAATGGAGTACACTACCACAACCACCTGCCTAGCCTTCCTTGCCCTAATTTCTCCTTGCCTTGTATTAGAGATGGCAGTCGCATGGGTGCTCAAGGAATCGGTGCTCTCCATACTTGCTAATTTTGAGCTGACCTCCTCCACTTCATTACCGAAGATGGTAAATCTGTTAGGATGGCCAAGCTAGAAAGAAGCAACCCTACCCTTCCGTCTCCCACTTCCCTTTGTACCTCCCCTCTCAACCTTCCCTGACCCACTACCACCCTCTATACTGGCCCCAGACAATGCCTGCTGTCCCCCAAGATTTGCTGAGCCCTGTAATGCTGCAAAATGCCCCTTTAGACTCTCTACCTCAGATTCCAAATGGAAAGCCTACTTGCACCTAATACAGACTGTCTTTCTTGTTTAATGTCCTTATTTTTCTATGTCCTTATGTCAAAGTCGTTAATAACAAGTCCCATTCATTCTTAACCCCCCCGCCCCTCCCAAAACCGTTTTTGATGTGCATTCATTTGTATCGATGTTGAGGTTTTAGCAAAATCTTATTTGTCCTGTTATTTATTTAACAGTTTAACTTTTTTTTTTACATTGTTTTAAAAAGTGCATTTTTACCAATATGTAATAAGAACAAAGAAAGTGTAGAAAAATAACTTCTTAAACTCCTTACTTTTTGTAGTACATTTATAGCTATGGTAGGTATTGCTGCTAAAAAAGCCTGTTCCTCTGAGCTTGTTTTTTATTTATTTATTTTTTTTATTAAACATGATTTTCTTTCATGTTGTTTTTTGACATCTCTTTAAGAATGTTTTTGGTTTTATTTTCAACAGAAAATATGAACTTAAAGAAGCACTTTGATGCCCACATAGGACTTAGTTTTGATCATGTAGATGGAGCTAGCGTTAATGATCCTGCAGCAAGACAAAATAGAAAAAACAAGAGGAAAAACAAACCTGTTCGAATTATTGCCCAAGATGTAACAGTGCATAAAGATAACTGCCTGAAATCGGCTAACATCTATTGCCTTGAGACACCCACATTGACACATGACCTGTCTGCAGTTGATAAAAGCTGTGCTAAGATTGATCCTGGTACAGAGTGCATATTTCATTACCCTAAAAATAGGGGAACTTTTAAGGATAAAATCTTGGATAGGGAAGGGCTGATTCAGTGCGAAGACCAGGAATATCTTTCACACGTATCTTTTATTAATTTTGAGACAATGAGTGTAGGTTCACAGGGGAGACCATACGTTTGCAATTTATGTGGGAAAAGTTTTAGCAAAAACTCTCATTTATCGACTCATCATAGAGTTCACACTGGTGCAAAACCCTATTTTTGTGTGGACTGTGGAAAACGGTTCACTAGTAGCTCTACTTTGGTTGACCATCAAAGAATTCACAGAGGAGAAAAACCATTTGCTTGTTCTGACTGTGGAAAATGTTTTACTAAGAATTCAAATCTTATAGACCATCAAAGAACTCATACAGGTGAAAAACCTTTTGAATGTTTACAGTGTGGAAAGCGTTTTGCTAGAAGCTCTAATTTAGCTGAACATTATAAAATTCATACAGGAGAAAAATCTTTTATTTGTTCTGTGTGTGGAAAAGGTTTTTCAAGAAGTTCAAGTCTTGCTGAACATCATAAAATCCACACTGGTGGAGAGTCCTTTATTTGTTCTGAATGTGGGCAATGTTTTACAAAGAATTCTAGCCTTGTTAGGCATCAAAGCATACATACTGGGAACAAACCTTTTGTGTGCTCTGATTGTGGAAAGGGATTTTCAAACAGCTCAAATCTTGCTCGGCACCACATAACACACACTGGAGAGAGACCATATATATGTCCCATATGTGGGAGATCATTCAACCAGAACTCAAATCTTGTTTCACATCAGAAAACACATAAGTCTGAAACCTTTGAGTGAATAAAGTGTTCTTTGGATTGTAAAAGAATTTGGTGAAGAAATATAGTAAACTTGAAAATAAGGTACCGTATCGTAAAATAAAGTTTTGTATAAAATAGAGTTCTAAGTATCAAAAGGGAACTATGGTCTCCATATAAATGCCCACTATTAAAAAGAGCACATTTTTAGAACTCCAGGATCATGCTTGTACATGCAGTCTTTCCATATTTACAACAGTATAAATGTTGGTGCTTCCTGTTTACACAGTGAGCTGTGAAGGCACAAGCAAGCTCTTTGCTTGAGCATGACCACTTTTCTCTCCCCAAGTTGTCCATAGGCAGAGGAAATATTGATTGCAAGCCTGTTACTAGCTTTAGAAATGATTGCACAGACAGTGCAGAGTAGGATGAGAGACTTTACATGCCTGTAAATTTTGGATTGACAACAGCTAAAGACATTGCATATGCTTTTTTGAAAGGTATGAGAAACCTCTTCTATTGAGACCACGGAGTGTCTTGTTAAAACTAAATAAATTTAAAGGAAGTATTGACTGCATCCACAAATACAAAGTCATAGTTATTGGTTATTTTTTTAAATTGCAACTACAGTAGGCACAAATTCAAGTGCAAAATATTGATGCCAATAGAAGAAGCCTACATAAGTACTCACTGTAAGCTTATTTCTCTAGTGGATTTACTCGTTATATGTATCTTTGCATAAATTAAAAACAGCAACCAAAATATCCTCCTAAAATGCTATGTTTGCTTTAGAGTGTCCTATGCATCATGCTTCCCATAATATAATATGGCTGATAGTGGTTTGAATGGAATCTATATTGTAAGCCATTGTGAGATAATTTTGTCGATATGATGCAGTAGTTTGTATACTCATGCTGCTAAGATTCATCAATTAAACATGTGCATTCTGTTTGGAACATCACTCTAGAGGTGTCTTCTCCTTGATCCTATAAATGGTAGGCGAAACTGCACAGATCATAATTATGTATCATCTTTTAGATGTGCTGTCTTTTCCGGTATGCTCTGCTGATTGGGTGGAGAACACGTTTTGCTCTGGACTACCACCACCCAGCATCATCCACAGAAAACTGTATGAATTCTAGGCACCACTCACAAAGCAGTTTAGGATGCTGTATTACAGATATTTTGTAGAAAATCTTTTTGCCATCAACATGAACTCTACTTTTGCAGGAGTAGAAATTTCCAAATCAAGACTTGTGTTTAGCCACAAAAAAAAAATTGCATCTACGGTACATTTATCCTTTTCACCAATGACAAAAAAATTTAAGTCTGTTTTCTTTGCTTAACAGTACAATCAGTCATTTTGGAGAGAGAAAACTGTTTGGTAGACTTTTGTGAGATAAACATCAATTCTGTAAGTTTAAGATTAATTTATTAAGATTACAAGATGTCCATTTTTTTCCTATGAGCTCCAAATACCTTAATTATCTTGACATTTAGTGTAGTGGACAAAATAGAAAATGTATTGACTAACAAATCCTATTGGACATGAATTTTCTTTTAATAATAAATTTTATTTTTCTTTAATGTGAAGACAGAGGTGTGTCCCAGTGTCTTTATTATTAAAAATCCCATGCCTAGTAGTTGATCACTGCTCCAATTAACTGTACAGTGTTATGGAATTTATTCAGGAATAAGAGGTGAATTTACCATTAAAAGAAATGTAAGTTTATGGAGTGTTATATCTATATAGCAATGACTAGCAAACAAATGTATTACAAATGCACAATTACAAAAAAAATTGTTGTTTAAGTTATTTTGACCTAATACGTTCCTTCAGCTATCTCATCTATCTGGGGCTAGGTCCCACTGCACATAAAAAAACACAATCAGGGTTATTCAATAAAAGTTCTTATCGTTAAAAATGGTGCTAATTTTTCCCCAACCAATCAGATGTTAGCTTTCAAATGTTAAATAAGATCTGATTGGTTGGGGCAAAATTAACACCATTTTAAACAATAACTTTTACTGAATCTCCCTGAATGTGTTTACATTTGTGTCCGCTTGTCTACGTTGGTTTGTGTTTACTATTTACTACTGTGGGTAAAATGCATTAGTAGTGCATTCATGTCCAGGACAAAAACAGACCAAAGTCATGCACACAGAATAAATATCTTTGCTAACAATGCCGGGTACCTTATGCCTGTCTTGGACCTATTCACAGACCCTTATTACACCACATTATTATGTGGAAACATAAGAATATAACAAAGAAAGAAAGGGGCATTACCAGACTGGGTGACTACAGACAGACATCCAGGGGCACATTAAATACAATAGCAACAAATATCTGTTGTATTCAATTAGATCAACTGGACTTGAAGTTCTTGAAGATGTTTCGCTAGTCATCCGACTGGCTTTCTCAATTAAGAATGACTTGTACAAGAATCTGTGGCAATTATGTACCCTGGAAAATCCCAATTAGCATATCACAGCCAGGTGTTAAGAGCGTGATTAGATAGTGGCTAAGAGGAACGCCCAGAGTAAGGTGTCAAAACAGCATTGTACATGACAGACTGTTGGTGTCGAACCCCCCCACCTCTATTTAGGCTTGGTTTCTTTATTTTCACATAAATGTCCTCCTTAACACCTCTCTTGAACCAGTCACGTTCCTTTGCCAATATGTTAACATTACAATCTTCAAAGGTATGTCCTTTATCCTTAAGAAGTTAAGATTTTCCTTAACTTCTACCAAGCAGTCCAAGAAAGCCAGTTTGTTGTTTTGTACCTCTTCCCTTGTAAATTTGATGTTTTGGTCTACCGCATTAATGTGTTCTGTGAAAGCTTGTACTTCCTTTTGGTGGATTTTAACCCAGGTGTCATCCACATATCTGAACCAGTGGCTGGGTGCTAAGCCCTTAAAGGTATTAAGCGCCTGTTTTTATACCTCCTCCATGTAAAGGTTGGCCACAATGGGTGAAACTGGAGATCCCATAGCACATCCGTGTTTTTGCTTATAGAACTTATCCCTGTATTTTAAATAGGTGGTATTCAGGCACAAGTCCAGTAAGGAACACACCTGTTCTGGGTTGAGATCAGTTCTGCTGGTAAGAGTGCTGTCTTGGCCTAGCCGTTTTCCCACCATGTCAACAGCCTCCTTGGTGGGTATACAGGTGAAGAGAGATGTCGCATCATAGGACACCATAGTTTCTTCTGCACTGAGTACTATATCTTCAATCTTGTTGGTGAAATCCTGAGAGTCCTGGATGTGATGCTTAGAACTTCCCACCAATGCCAAAAAAGAATAAAGCCATTGATCGAGCAAGGTATCATCACCTCTCCCCTGGTGAGGCACATCCATGCATATGTTGACTCCCAAAGATACATAAGGAAGGGGCACCACTAAGACCTATAGTCAGCAGCATAAACTCTGTAACATACAAGGTGGCAAAATACCTAGCCAACATCTTAGGACCATTTGTGGGAAGTTCTAAGCATCACATCCAGAACTCAGGATTTCACCAGCAAGATTGAAGATATAGTACTCGGTGCAGAAGAAACTATGGTGTCCTATGATTTGACATCTCGCTTCACCTGTATACCCACCAAGGAGGCCGTTGACATGTTGATAAAACGGCTAGGCCAAGACAGCACTCTTACCAGCAGAACTGATCTCAACCCAGAACTATGATGTCCATTTTAGGACATCATCGGGTGTTAGGTGTCAGGTATCATATTTTGTATATTAAGCTGGTCATACACTAAGCAAACATTAAATAGGTTAGACATTAGACAGATTAGCAAAATGTGACCTAGCTTTTGGGGAAAAAAAAGTTTTTAATAGAGGTGGACATACCCTTAACAACCAGTAAGTGAAAATAAATGTGTAAATGTGTGTAAGAGTATGTACCTGTATCTGTGTAGGGGTTGGAGGTATTAGTGTTTGCATTTACGACTATGAAACTAATTGTTTTGATGACATGACCTTTAGGCTGAGGCCACACTGCGATTGCACAAAATCGTGAGCGTTATCGCACACAATCTTTGTGCAGTTTGCGTTTTGCGCGTGCATTTTCGCCATTTTGCGTTATGGAAATGCATGCATACCAAAACGTGAACGGATGCGTAATCGCCCGAAAATCAGCCAGGTATCATTCATCAGTTATCAGAGTCAGGTATCATTCATCAGTTA
>JAACNH010007477.1:0-14872 GCA_019447015.1 Hymenochirus boettgeri | reverse complement strand
TATACATCGTACGGAATAATGTGACAGAATATTCTTTCCATAACAAACTTCATAGAAATAGAATATACATCGTACTGAATAATATGACAGAATATTCTTTTCATATACAAACTTCCATAGAAATTGAATATACATGGTACTGATGATCAGACAGAATATTATTTCTTATAATACTTCCACAGAATATACATGGTACTGAATAATCAGACAGAATATTATTTCCATATACAAACTTCCACAGAATATACATGGTACTGAATGATCAGACAGAATATTATTTCCTTATACAAACTTCACCAGAATATACATGGTACTGAATAATCAGACAGAATATTATTTCTTTATCAAACTTCCACAGAATATACATGGTACTGAAATAATCAGACAGAATATTATTTCCATATACAAACTTCACAGAATACATGGTACTGAATGATCAGACAGAATATTATTTCCTTATACAAACTCCACAGAATATACATGGTACTGAAATCAGACAGAATATTATTTCCTATACAACTTCCACAGAATATACATGGTACTGAATAATCAGACAGAATATTATTTCCATATACAAACTTCCACAGAATTACATGGTCGTCCTTCCTGGTGAATAATCAGACAGAATATTATTTCCATATACAAACTTCCACAGAATATACATGGTACTGAATGATCAGACAGAATATTATTTTATACAAAACTTCCACAGAATATACATGGTACTGAATAATCAGACAGAATTATTTCCTATACAAACTTCCACAGAATATACAGGTATGAATGATCAGATAGATTATTTCCTTATACAAACTTCCACAGAATATACATGGTACTGAATATCAGACAAGATATTATTCCATATACACAAACTTCCACAGAATAACATGGTACTGAATGATCAGACAGAATATTATTTCCTTATACAAAATTCCACAGAATATACATGGTACTGATAATCAGACAGAATATTATTTTCTTATACAAACTTCCACAGAATATACATGGTACTGAATAATCCGACAGAATATTATCCATATACAAACTTCCACAGAATATACATGGTAATGAGATCAGACAGAATATTATTTCCTTATACAAACTTCCACAGAATATACATGGTACTGAATAATCAGACAGAATATTATTCCATATACAAACTTCCACAGAATATAACTTGTACTGAATAATCAGACAGAATATTATTCCTTATACAAACTTCACAGAATATACATGGTACTGAATAATCAGACAGAATATTATTTCCTTATACAAACTTCACAGAATATACATGGTACTGAATAATTGACAGAATAATATTCTTATACAAATTCCATAGAATATAAATGTACTGAATAATCAGACAGAATATTATTTCCATATACAAACTCCACAGAATATAAATGGACTGAATGATCAGACAGAATATTATTCCTATACAAACTTCACAGAATATACATGGTACTGAATAACAGACAGAATATTATTCTTTATACAAACTTCACAGAATAAATGGTACTGAATATCACGACAGAATATATTTCCATATACAAACTTCCACAGAATATACATGGTACTGAATGATCAGACAGAATATTATTTTCCTATACAAACTTCCACAGAATAACATGGTACTGAATAATCAGACAGAATATTATTTCCATATACAAACTTCACAGAAATACAATTGTATGAATGATCAGACAGAATATTATTCCTTATACAAACTTCACAGAATATACATGGTACTGAAAATCAGACGAAGTGGAAGTTTGTATATGGAAATAATATTCTGTCTGATTATTCAGTACATTATATATTCTATGGAATTTCGTATAAAGAAGATTATTCTGTCACATTATTCAGTACCATGTATATTCTGTGGAAGTTTGTATAAGGAAATAATATTCTGTCTGATTATTCAGTACCATGTATATTCTGTGAAAGTTTGTATAAGGAAATAATATTCTGTCTGATATCAGTACAATGTATATTCTGTGGAAGTTTGTATATGGAAATATATTCTGTCTGATTATTCAGTACCAGTATATTCTGTGGAAGTTGTATAAGGAAATATATTCTGTCTGATCATTCAGTACCATGTATATTCTGTGGAAGTTTGTATATGGAAATAATATTCTGGCGATATTCGTACAGTATATTCTGTGGAAGTTTGTATAAGAAATATTTGTCTGATTATTCAGTACCATGTATATCTGTGGAGTTTGTATAAGGAAATATATTCTGTCTGATCATTATCATATCTACCATGTATATTCTGTGGAAGTTGTATATGGAAATAATATTCTGTCTGATTATTCAGTACCATGTATATTCTGTGGAAGTTTGTATAAGGAAATAATATTCTTCTGATCATTCATACCATGTATATTTGTGGAAGTTTGTATATGGAAATAATATTCTGTCTGATTATTCAGTACCAGTGATATTGTGGAAGTTTGTATAAGGAAATAATTCTGTCTGTCATTCAGTACCATGTATATTCTGTGGAAGTTTGTATATGGAAATAATATTCTGTTGATTATTCAGTACCATGTATATTCTGTGGAAGTTTGTTATGGAAATAATATTCTGTCTGATTATTCAGTACCATGTATATTCTGTGAAGTTTGTATAAGGAAATATATATGTATGATTATTCAGTACCATGTATATTCTGTGGAAGTTTGTATAAGGAAATAATATTCTATCTGATCATTCATTACCATGTATATTCTGTGGAAGTTTGTATATGGAAATAATATTCTGTTGGTACTGATGATCAGACAGAATATATTTCCTTATACAAACTTCCACAGAATATACATGGTACTGAATAATCAGACAGATATTATTTCCTTATACAAACTTCCACAGAATATACATGGTACTGAATAATCAGACGAATATTATTTCCTATACAAACTTCCACAGAATATACATGGTACTGAATAATCAGACAGATATTATTTCCATATACAACTTCCACAGAATATACATGGTACTGAATGATCAGACAGAATATTATTTCCTTATACAAACTTCCACAGAATATACATGGTACTGAATATCATTACTATCAAGTCCTGATTCTCCCCCCGGCCAGTGTTAGATGCTGTCCTCAGAAGTTAGCCAGTGTATGTCAGCCCTCAGTTCATTAGCCAGTGTCATCAGCCCTCCAGTTCATTAGCCAGTATTGTCAGTCCTCCTTTTCATTAGTCAGTTCTGTGTGCCCTTCAGATCATTAACCAGTGTAATTCAGTCCTCCAGTTCATTATTAGTGTTTGCTGTGAGAACTTAGTGATAAGTCATTCAAGAAAGGTTGTGTAGCACTAGGTGCTAGACTGCACAAATATCAACAAGGCAACACAAACTAGAGAAAAAAGTAGTGGGTATAAATGGGCAGCACAGCAGATGTCTGAAAAACAGTCAGATACTTTATTTCAATAGAACTACAAACAGTGTGTATTCCATATAAAGTGCTTAGTACAAAAAAATACAACCCCCTGTAAAAACCTCACCACATTAATAATATACCGGTATGCCTCCTCCAACACACTACGTTATCAGTACATAATCATAATACTATATATGCAGGTAAAACAAATACGTGTATCATAATCTCATATAACATAGATTTCCAATACACACCGACAGACCACTTCTTAAATAAGGGGCCAGATAAAATAAGGGTAAGGCTGAAGGGGAGAATATAAAATAGTCCACGAAAGCCTTAGTAATTCAGGTCCTCACCACGTGTACTTGTAAGGGGGAGGGGAAGATTTTAATACTATAATGGTCCTTGACTGGAAAATGTTGCATGCAACAATGTAAAATGGGAATAGTGGTCTTAAAAATGGGTGTAACTAACTAAAACAAAGTGTGTGACCTTAGCAAAGTGGCCTGGTCAAAAATGTTGTGATTTACCACAAAAATGTCACTTTGTTGTATTTGCTCCCATGCACAAAGGTCCAAGTCCTCCCCTGAACTCTGTACACACCTCGGCCCATGATCTAATGTATATAGTTCCACTTTCCCTGCCGGATCACTTATCGATGTCAGGTGTGACAGGCATTGTGTTCCCATGCTGCCTCCGCATATTTCACTTACTCTGAAACAGCCATGTGCCTTTTTGTATGGCATCATTAGATGAATATTATTTGGAATGACACCTAATGATCCCTGTCATGTAAAGAGTGCTTCAAACAAGATTTACCTAAAGTGTGTACATTAGTGTTCAGGCTCAGTGGACCATCCACTTGTTACCTCCTGTTACCCAAATAAATCTAATTGTTCAGTCAGTGAGATGAGTCTATTAACTCATGGCCCGCATGCTCCTTCTGTTTGATGGGTGTTGGTATAATGCCATTTATTTATGTACTGTATGTGAAATGCTATTTGTGCAGATCCTATTCTATCCCATTCTTTGTATTTGTTGCTACAGGGCCGACCTTAGGATTAATAGCACCCTGTGCAAGATTTGTTACTGACTCCTAGCACCCCCTCCAAAACACCCCCGCGGGCACACAAAATACGCTACGAATGCTGCTTTCCTGGCCTGCTTCAAATCAAGTCCGCCACCTGCATTTACAGTGTGATCTTGTATATATTGTGTGTACATCATCATATCTCATACGCACTAATGCACAGATAGAAATGCACAGCAAACAGACATCTTAAGTGGGGTTTACGTGTGTTGGGGCTTTGTCTGTGGTGATGCTGATACATACATTTGATCAGGACTATAACTGGGGGCTGTGGCACTAATGCACAACTTTCACCTACAGGTCCATACCTAAGACTCCGGCTGGTGCCACTCTGGTAATGCAACCTGTGTGGATGCACAGGTCACCTGTATCAAGGCGCCCTGGCCCTTTATATTTTTTATTGGTGTAAAGTTTTTGTTCTGCTGTTTTTCATTTAAAATATCGGCAATATAGACACAAAAAGTCAAAATCGTAACTATACAGAACTGTAAGTTGTGTAAATCCATGAATTAAGCAGCAGTGTGTGTGATAGATGTTCCATTCCCATGCCAAATTAGTAAAGACTGCTAATACCAAAGGGTTTAAACACAGACACAGAACCACATTAAGCAGTAAATATCAAAACATTTGGCTCAGACTGTTTCTAAAAACACATGGTTTTACCACTGTCACTGATGTCTTTAAACCAGTGAAGAGCGGTAGGAAATGTATCTGATAGGATTAAATGGGCATCATCTAATATAGCTCATTATAATGAATTAAATACCATCTGCTACCATAGCCAATCACAAAGTTTCAAATAGTTACTGTGCTTTAGGCATGGTCTAAGGGATTTCTTGGCCTGGTCTTTTCTGTTTAATACTGGGATACTGAGTTGTGAACACTTCTACACCATTAATGAAAACAAGCTAGGCTACCAGCTTGTTCTTACCTTGTCTGGAATACTTCAAAAACAGCTTTAAAGCAATTTAAGATGCTTAACCCGCAACAAAAACTTATTATGTACAATAAATAAAACAGCATGATAATTATTTTTTCTAGTAATGTTTGTAAGGATAAAATCTGACATAGGATAATTATACCAGAGAGGTATATTGTGAAGAACTCCAGCCCACGTGGGAGTCGTTATGGTTTTATAGAGATGGAAATCAGTAGCTGTAGATGTCCTGATAAAGGTGCTATATACCCCGAAACGTTATTAATAAAATATTGAAAGTCTAGTGTGGCGGTGATGTACATTTTACTGATTATTGGTTTGAATAGCCACACACCATCCTGCACCCTGCAATATTATTCAAATGGTGCGCATGACATATCATTGACACACTCTGCTACATCCCTGTGTATATGGTTCTATCATAGTAATCATGTATTATATGGGAGTAGTATATTTCTTATTTGAATTATGTTTTTGCTTAAAGTGTTAAAGGATTCAAATCATGTCATGGATGTGGATTGGTCTAATGTATTTGCAACTTTGAAATGCTCCAGGTGTAAAGGAAAAGTAAAGTCAGTCTGGTTGGGGGATAAATAATCCTTTGTGACGGTATCTTCTTTATTATTGGCTGATAAAAAGATGAACTCTGTTTGTCTTTGCAGTTTCACCCTTAGACATATTTGTTTAGCTGACAGTTTCTCTTTTAAGATTAATGTGCTTATGAAACCTGGTGCGTTAGTCCATAAGGCAAAGCTTGGAATCCATCAGCATTACCATCATCATGACACAATGCTGGGAGAGCAAACCAACGACAAACAAAATAGGGTTTCAGAGAGACAAGTGTGTGTTAAGGGAAATGATCTATAGAGATTTTGGCTGCTTCACAAACACTTGCATTGTGTGCTGTTAACCCTTAGTTGGAGAAAGGGCCCCATAAACTGGAAACCTGTATATAGAAATAAATTGGTCTGATTATTCAGTACAGTGTGTACATATTCTATGAAAGTTTGTATATGAAAAGATTATTCTGTCATATTATTCAGTACAGTGTATATTCTATGAAGTGTATATTGAAATATATTCTGTCTGATTATTCAGTACATTATATATTCTATGGAATTTTGGATATGGAAAGATTATTCTGTCACATTATTCAGTACAGTGTATATTCTCTGGAAGTTTGTATATATGGAAATAATATGTGTCTGATTATTCAGTACATTATATATCTATGGAATTTTGTATAAAGAAGATTATTCTGTCACATTATTCAGTATAGTGTATATTCTATGGAAGTTTGTATATGGACGAATGTTCTGTCACATTATTCAGTTTCAGAGTATATTCTATGTAAATTTATGTATGGAAATAATATTTGTGTCTGATTATTCGTACAATGTACATTCTATGAAAGTTGTATATGGAAAGATTATTCTGTCTAATTATTCAGTACAGTGTATTTCTATTGAAGTTGTTATATGGAAATGATATTGGTCTGATATTCAGTACAGTGTATATTCTATGGAGTTTGTATATGGAAATATATTCTGTCTCATTATTCGGTACAGTGTATATCTATAGAAGTTGTATATGGATAATATTCTAATTATTCAGTACAGTGTTTATAGTTTTATATGGAAAGATTATTCTGTCACATTATCAGTACATTGTATACTCTATGGAAGTTTGTATATGGAAATAATATTGTGTCTGATTATAGTACAGTGTAATTTTATGGAACTTTGTATATGGAAAGATTATTCTTTCAATATTCACTACAGTGTATATTCTATGAAAGTGTGTATATGAAAAGATTATTCTGTCATATTATTCAGTACAGTGTATATTCTATGGAAGTTTGATATGGAAATAATTTCTGTCTGATTATTCAGTACAATATATTCTATGGAATTCGTATAAAGAAGATTATTCTGTCACATTATTCAGTACCATGTATATTCTGTGGAAGTTTGTATAAGGAAATAATATTCTGTCTGATTATTCAGTACCATGTATATTCTGTGAAAGTTTGTATAAGGAAATATATTCTGTCTGATTATTCAGTACAATGTATATTCTGTGGAAGTGTTATAAAGAAATAATATTCTGTTGATTATTCAGTACATGTATATTCTGTGGAAGTTTGTATAAGGAAATAATATTCTGTCTGATCATTCAGTACCATGTATATTTGTGGAAGTTTGTATATGGAAATATATTCTGTCTGATTATTCAGTACCATGTATATTCTGTGGAAGTTTGTATAAGGAAATAATATTCTGTCTGATCATTCCGTACAATGTATATTCTGTGGAAGTTTGTATATGGAAATAATATTCTGTCTGATTATTCAGTACCATGTATATTCTGTGGAAGTTTGTATAAGGAAATAATATTCTGTCTGATCATTCAGTACCATGATATTCTGTGGAAGTTTGTATATGGAAATAATATTCTGTCGGATTATTCAGTACCATGTATATTCTGTGGAAGTTTGTATAAGAAATAATATTCTGTCTGATTATTCAGTACCATGTATATTCTGTGGAAGTTTGTATAAGGAAATAATATTCTGTCTGATCATTCAGTACCATGTATATTCTGTGGAAGTTTGTATATGGAAATAATATTCTGTCTGATTATTCAGTACATTATATATTCTATGGAATTTCGTATAAAGAAGATTATTCTGTCACATTATTCAGTACCATGTATATTCTGTGGAAGTTTGTATAAGGAAATAATATTCTGTCTGATTATTCAGTACCATGTATATTCTGTGAAGTTTGTATAAGGAAATAATATTCGTCTGATTATTCAGTACAATTATATTCTGTGGAAGTTTGTATATGGAATAATATTCTGTCTGATTATTCAGTACCATGTATATTCTGTGGAAGTTTGTATAGGAAATAATATTCTGTCTGATCATTCAGTACCATGTAATTCTGTGAAGTTGTATATGGAATAATATTCTGTCGATTATTCAGTACCAGTATATTCTGTGGAAGTTGTATAAAGAAATAATATTCTGTCTGATATTCAGTACCATGTATATCTGTGGAAGTTTGTATAAGGAAAATAATATTCTGTCTGATAGCTTCAGTACAATGTTATTCTTATTATTTCCATATACAAACTTCCACAGAATATACATTGTACTGAATGATCAGACAGAATATTATTTCCTTATACAAACTTCCACAGAATATACAACAGAATATTATTTCCTTATACAAACTTACCACAGAATAACATGGTACTGAATAATCAGACAGAATATTATTTCCATATACAAACTTCCACAGATATACATTGTACTGAATGATCAGACAGAATATTATTTCCTTATACAAACTTCCACAGAATATACATGGTACTGAATAATCAGAACAGAATATTATTTCCATATACAAAACTTCCACAGAATATACATGGTACTGAATGATCGCCAGTGTTAGCTGGCTGTCCTCAAGAATGTACCAGGTATGTCAGCCCTCAGTTCATTAGCCAGTGTCATCAGCCCTCCAGTTCATTAGCCAGTATTGTCAGTCCTCCTTTTCATAGTCAGTGTCTGGGCCCTTCAGATCATTAACCAGTGTAATTTCATCTCCAGTTCATTATTAGTGTTTGCTGTGAGAACTTAGTGATAAGTCATTCAAGGAAAGGTTGTGTAGCACTAGGTGCTAGACTGCACAAATATCAACAAGGCAACACAAAACTAGAGAAAAAAGTAGTGGGTATAAATGGGCAGCACAGCAGATGTCTGAAAAACAGTCAGATACTTTATTCAATAGAACTACAACAGTGTGTATTCCATATAAAGTGCTTAGTACAAAAAAATACAACCCCCTGTAAAAACCTCACCACATTAATATATACCGGTATGCCTCCTCCACACACTACGTTTCAGTACATAATCATAATACTATATATGCAGGTAAAACAAATACGGTATCATAATCCATATAACATAGATTTCAATACCAACACCGACAGACCACTTCTTAAATAAGGGGCCAGATAAATATAAGGGTAAGGCTGAAGGGGAGAATATAAAATAGTCCACGAAAGCCTTAGTAATCAGGTCCTCACCACGTGTACTTGTAAGGGGGAGGGAAGATTTTAATACTATAATGGTCCTTGACTGGAAAATGTTGCATGCAACAATGTAAAATGGGAATAGTGGTCTTAAAATGGGTGTGTAACTAACTAAAACAAAGTGTGTGACCTTAGCAAAGTGGGCTGGTCAAAAATGTTGTGATTTACCACAAAAATGTCACTTGTTGTATTTGCTCCCATGCACAAAGGTCCAAGTCCTCCCCTGAACTCTGTACACACCTCGGCCCATGATCTAATGTTATAGTTCCACTTTCCTGCCGGATCACTTATCGATGTCAGGTGTGACAGGCATTTTGTTCCATGCTGCCTCCGCATATTTCACTTACTCTGAAACAGCCATGTGCCTTTTTGTATGGCATCATTAGATGAATATTATTTGGAATGACACCTAATGATCCCTGTCATGTAAAGAGTGCTTCAAACAAGATTTACCTAAAAGTGTGTACATTAGTTGTTCAGGCTCAGTGGACCATCCACTTGTTACCTCCTGTTACCCAAATAAATCTAATTGTTCAGTCAGTGAGATGAGTCTATTAACTCATGGCCCGCATGCTCCTTCTGTTTGATGGGTTGTTGGTATAATGCCATTTATTATGTACTGTATGTGAAATGCTATTTGTGCAGATCCTTCTATCCCATTCTTGTATTGTTGCTACAGGGCCGACCTTAGGATTAATAGCACCCGGTGCAAGATTTGTTACTGACTCCTAGCACCCCCTCCAAAACACCCCCGCGGGCACACAAAATACGCTACTGAATGCTGCTTTCCTGGCCTGCTTCAAATCAAGTCCGCCACCTGCATTACAGTGTGATCTTGTATATATTGTGTGTACATCATCATATCTCATAACGCACTAATGCACAGATAGAAATGCACAGCAAACAGACATCTTAAGTGGGGTTTACGTGTGTTGGGGCTTTGTCTGTGGTGATGCTGATAAATACATTGATCAGGACTATAACTGGGGGCTGTGGCACTAATGCACAACTTTCACCTACAGGTCCATTACCTAAGACTCCGGCTGGTGCCACTTGGTAATGCAACCTGTGTGGATGCACAGGTCACCTGTATCAAGGCGCCCTGGCCCTTTATATTTTTTATTGGTGTAAAGTTTTTGTTCTGCTGTTTTTCATTTAAAAAATATCGGCAATATAGACACAAAAAAGTCAAAATCGTAACTATACAGAACTGTAAGTTGTGTAAATCCATGAATTAAGCAGCAGTGTGTGTGATAGATGTTCCATTCCCATCCAAATTAGTAAAGACTGCTAATACCAAAGGGTTTAAACACAGACACAGAACCACATAAGCAGTAAATATCAAAACATTGCTCAGACTGTTTCTAAAAACACATGGTTTTTACCACTGTCACTGATGTCTTTAAACCATGAAGAGCGGTAGGAAATGTATCTGATAGGATTAAATGGGCATCATCTAATATAGCTCATTATAATGAATTAAATACCATCTGCTACCATAGCCATCACAAAGTTTCAAATAGTTACTGTGCTTTAGGCATGGTCTAAGGGATTTCTATGGCTGGTCGTTTTGTTTAATACTGGGATACTGAGTTGTGAACACTTCTAACCATTAATGAAAACAAGCTAGGCTACCAGCTTGTTCTTACCTATGTCTGGAAATACTTCAAAAACAGCTTTAAAGCAATTTAAGATGCTTAACCCGCAACAAAAAACTTATTATGTACAATAAATAAAACAGCATGATAATTATTTTTTCTAGTAATGTTGTAAGGATAAAATCTGACATAGGATAATTATACCAGAGAGGTATATTGTGAAGAACTCCAGCCCACTGGGAGTCGTTATGGTTTTATAGAGATGGAAATCAGTAGCTGTAGATGTCCTGATAAAGGTGCTATATACCCCGAAACGTTATTAATAAAATATTGAAAGTCTAGTGTGGCGTGATGTACATTTTACTGATTATTGGTTTGAATAGCCACACACCATCCTGCACCCGCAATATTATTCAAATGGTGCGCATGACATATCATTGACACACTCTGCTACATCCCTGTATATGGTTCTATCAAAGTAATCATGTGATTATATGGGAGTAGTATATTTCTTATTTGAATTATGTTTTTGCTTAAAGTGTTAAAGGATTTCAAATCATGTCTGGATGTGGATGGTCTAATGTATTTGCAACTTTGAAATGCTCCAGGTGTAAAGGAAAAGTAAAGTCAGTCTGGTTGGGGGATAAATAATCCTTTGTGACGGTATCTTCTTTATTATTGGCTGATAAAAAGATGAACTCTGTTGTCTTTGCAGTTTCACCCTTAGGACATATTTGTTTAGCTGACAGTTTCTCTTTTAAGATTAATGTGCTTATGAAACCTGGTGCGTAGTCCATAAGGCAAAGCTTGGAATCCATCAGCATTACCATCATCATGACACAATGCTGGGAGAGCAAACCAACGACAAACAAAATAGGGTTTTCAGAGAGACAAGTGTGTGTTAAGGGAAATGATCTATAGCAGATTTGGCTGCTTCACAAACACTTGCATTGGTGTGCTGTTAACACTTAGTTGGAGAAAGGGCCCCATAAAACTGGAAACCTGTATATAGAAATAAATTGTGTCTGATTATTCAGGACAGTGTACCATATTCTATGAAAGTTTGTATATGAAAAGATTATTCTGTCTATTATTCAGTACAGTGTATATTCTATGGAAGTTTGTATATTGAAATAATTCTGTCTGATTATTCAGTACATTATATATTCTATGGAATTTTGGATATGGAAAGATTATTCTGTCACATTATTCAGTACAGTGTATATTCTCTGGAAGTTTGTATATGGAAAAATAATTGTGTCTGATTATTCAGTAATTATATATCTATGGAATTTTGTATAAAGAAGATTATTCTGTCACATTATTCAGTATAGTGTATATTCTATGGAAGTTGTATATGGACAGACATGTTCTGTCACATTATTCAGTTCAGAGTATATTCTATGTAAATTTAGTATGGAAATAATATTTTGTCTGATTATTCCGTCAATGTACATTCTATGAAAGTTGTATATGGAAAGATTATTCTGTCTAATTATTCAGTACAGTGTATTTCTATGGAAGTTGTTATATGGAAATGATATGGGTCTGATTATTCAGTACAGTGTATATTCTATGGAGTTTGTATATGGAAAATATTCTGTCTCATTATTCGGTACAGTGTATATCTATAGAAGTTGTATATGGATAATATTCTAATTATTCAGTACAGTGTTTATAGTTTTATATGGAAAGATTATTCTGTCACATTAATCAGTACATTGTATACTCTATGGAAGTTTGTATATGGAAATAATATTGTGTCTGATTATCAGTACAGTGTAATTCTTATGGAAACTTTGTATATGGAAAGATTATTCTTCAATATTCACTACAGTGTATATTCTATGAAAGTGTGTATATGAAAAGATTATTCTGTCATATTATTCAGTACAGTGTATATTCTATGGAAGTTTGATATGGAAAATAATTTCTGTCTGATTATTCAGTACAATATATTCTATGGAATTCGTATAAAGAAGATTATTCTGTCACATTATTCAGTACCATGTATATTCTGTGGAAGTTTGTATAAGGAAATATATTCTGTCTGATTATTCAGTACCATGTATATTCTGTGAAAGTTTGGATAAGGAAATATATTCTGTTGATTATTCAGTACAATGTATATTCTGTGGAAGTGTATAAAGAAATAATATTCTGTTGATTATTCAGTACATGTATATCTGTGGAAGTTTGTATAAGAAATAATATTTGTCTGATCATTCAGTACCATGTATATTTTGTGGAGTTTGTATATGGAAATATATTCTGTCTGATTATTCAGTACCATGTATATTCTGGGAAGTTTGTATAGGAAATAATATTCTGTCTGATCATTCGTACAATGTATATTCTGTGGAAGTTGTATATGGAAATAATATTCTGTCTGATTATTCAGTACCATGTATATTCTGGGAAGTTTGTATAAGGAAATAATATTCTGTCTGATCATTCAGTACCATGATATTCGTGAAGTTTGTATATGAAATATATTCTGTCGGATTATTCAGTACCATGTATATTCTGTGGAAGTTTGTATAAAGAAATAATATTCTGTCTGATTATTCAGTACCATGTATATTCTGTGAAGTTGTATAAGGAAATAATATTCTGTTGATCATTCAGTACCATGTATATTCTGTGGAAGTGTATATGGAAATAATATTCGTCTGATTATTCAGTACATTATATATTCTATGGGATTTCGTATAAAGAAGATTATTCTGTCACATTATTCAGTACCATGTATATTCTGTGGAAGTTTGTATAAGGAAATAATATTCTGTCTGATTATTCAGTACCATGTATATTCTGTGAAAGTTTGTATAAGGAAATAATATTCTGTCTGATTATTCAGTACAATGTATATTCTGTGGAAGTTTGTATATGGAAATAATATTCTGTCTGATTATTCAGTACCATGTATATTCTGTGGAAGTTTGTATAAGGAAATAATATTCTGTCTGATCATTCAGTACCATGTATATTCTGTGGAAGTTTGTATATGGAATAATATCTGTCGGATTATTCAGTACCAAGTATATTCTGTGGAAGTTGTATAAAGGAAAAATATTCTGTCTGATTATTCAGTACCATGTATATTCTGTGGAAGTTGTATAAGGAAAATAATATTCTGTCTGATAATCAGTACCAATGTATATTCTGTGGAAGTTTGTATATGGAAATAATATTCTGTTCATTATTCAGTACCATGTATATTCTGTGGAAGTTTGTATAGGAAATAATATTTCTGATCATTAGTACCATGTATATTCTGTGGAAGTTTGTATAGGAAATAATATCTGTCTGATTATTCAGTACCATGTATATTTGTGGAGTTTTATAAGGAAATAATATTCTGTCTGTTATTCAGTACCATGTATATTCTGTGGAAGTTTGTATAGGAAATAATATTCTGTCTGATTATTCAGTACAAGTAACCTGTATATTCTGTGGAAGTTTGTATATGGAAATAATATTCTGTCTGATTATTCAGTACCATGTATATCTGTGAAGTTTGTATAAGGAAATAATATTCTGTCTGATTATTCAGTACCATGTATATTCTGTGGAAGTTTGTATAAGGAAATATATTCTGTTGATCATTCAGTACCATGTATATTCTGTGGAAGTGTTGTATATGGAAATAATATCTGTCTGATTATCAGTACAGTATATTCTGTGGAGTTGTATCAAGAAATTAATTTCTGTTGATTATTCAGTACCATGTAATTCGGTGGGAATGT
>JAACNH010007476.1:0-14874 GCA_019447015.1 Hymenochirus boettgeri | reverse complement strand
CCCAGACAGTTGGATGCAGGCTACAGGACTAGGATAGGATTGTAGATTAGGAATACAGGACTAGGTACCAGGAGCGGATATGTAGATTAGGAATACAGGACTAGTACTAGAACCAGGAATTCGAGAGATCAGGATACAAGGACGTAAGTACTAGGAACAGGAATTGTGGATTAGGATACAGGACGATAGATCAGAACCAGGAATGTAGATCATGTACAGGGACTAGGACCGGGGATTGTAGATTAGGATACAGGGACTGTACTAGGACCAGGAATTGTAGATTAATATACAGGACTAGTACTAGGACCAGGAATCGGAGATCAGGATACAGGACTAGTACTAGAACCAGGAATTGGAGATAGGATACAGGACTAGTACTAGAACCAGGAATTGTAGATCAGGAACAGGATAGGACCGGGGATTGTAGATTAGGATACAGGACTAGTACTAGGACCGAAGGACGGGGGGGGAGATCAGGATACAGGACTAGTACTAGACACTAGGAATTGTAGATCAGGAACAGGACTAGTACTAGAACAGAGAATTGTAGACAGGATACAGGACGTAGTACTAGAACCAGGAATTGTAGATCAGGATTCAGGAACTAGACGGGGATTATAGTAGATAAAGGACTTAGTACTAGGAACACAGGAATTGGATGATTAGAATACAGGGGACTAGTACTAGGACCAGGAATTGTAGATTAGATATACTAGGACTAGTAGTAGAACAGAGGAATGCAGATGCAGGATACAGGACTAGTACTAGAGGACCAGGAATTGTAGATCAGGATACAGGACTAGGGACCAGGGAATTGTAGATTAGGATACAGGACTAGGGCGAGGAATCGATAGATTGGGAATACAGGACTAGGACCGGGGATGGTGGAGAGATTAGGATACAAGACTGATAAGGGAGAAAGGGGTGTCCTTATATAGGTGAAACAGTTTGCAAGTGAAGGTGATTAATGATAATGGTCAGAAACTTGAGATGGCTGAGTGCTGGTGGTAAGTGGAAGTTTTGGATCCAGCAGAGGGAACAGAGGGACAGTGACATCAACTGATAAAAACAGAATTTCAGGAGATCCTCACGTGTACACATTTTTAATCTTATTCTGTGTCTTAATGGTAGGATCTGAGCAGAACATGATCTGTGCCTAGTAGAAAGTGGTAAGAGTTGAAGACTTAGTAGGTGTTTTCAGGAAGTGTGTAAAAAACTTTTACAGGCCCTTATAATTCTCACCTCAAGGCATGTACAGATGGGCACATGGTGCCCAAACAAGTGTGTGTGATTTCCAATTTCCCACTCCTGTTCTTCTAGATACTCTGCCAGGGTGAAATGGGCCAAACCTGTCCAAACGCATGGATGTTTTTGAACACACACCAGGGACACTTGGCTCAATTATGGTCTCCCTTGCTGCCAAACTTCCTTGGCTCCCGCATCTGCTCCTGTTTCTACACCTCATCTACACCGCCAGATCCGGCGATCCAGAGCCCCCAATACCTCCACCCTCCCAGTTTGACGGTAATGCTCAAGCTTGCCGTGGATTCATTAATCAGCTCCTGATCCAATTTGAACTTCAACCATCACATTTTGCGATCTGACCGAGCAAAAGTTGGTTACATCATCGCCTTGCTTGAAGGCAATGCTCTGGCCTGGGTCTCCCCCCTATGGGGAAAAGAATGATCCATAGTCAATAATGTTACCAATTTTCTGGGTACGTTTCACAAAGTCTTCGATGCACCTGGAAGAACTTCAGCTGCTTCGTCCCGAATGATGCAGCTCCGTCAAGGGTCTTGCTCGGTAGGACAGTAGACTATTGAATTTCATACCCTTGCCTCGGAGACTGCCTGGAACAATGTCTAGAGAATTGCCCGCCCTTGGAAGACCTAATCTCTCTCTGCATCCAGATAGATACCCGCTTCAAGAACGAAGCCCGTTCCAATTCTCTAAGACTTTTCCACGTCCTACCCAAACCTCTCCTCAACCTGTTTCTTCTACAGAAGAATCTATGCAAATTGGCGGCACTCATCTGTCCCACGAGGAAAAGTCACGTCGTCATACAAATGGACTTTCTCTCTATGTGCCGACAAGAGGCACTTTGCCAAAAACTGTTCCTGAAGTCGGGAAACTCCATGACCTAGAAGTTGAGGAGGAGCTCCTTCTAGGTAAACTCAAGCCTCCTACTAAATTTGAACCACTGAAACCTCTTTTGCCTGCTACTATCACCAGTAATGCTAAAACTTTTTCCACCCAGGCCTTGTCGATTCTGGCGCAGCAGGGAATTTCATTCTACCTTCGCAGCACCATTGGGACTCCCTCTTCTTCACCTGCACCAACTCGTATGAAGTCTACGTATGAAGTAAAATCAGTGTACTTCATCAAGAACATTTATCCTTTCTGGTAATCCACCGTCCATCTGCCCCTTGATCCTAGGACTTCCATGGCTCCGTGTTCACAACCCTGTTATAGATTGGTCCAACAATGAAACTAGTATCTTGGAGTTCTTCTTGTTTTTCAAAGTCTCCCTTCTTTTCCTATTCGTTGTTCTTCCATTAATTGTGACATTAAACTCTGGAAACTCTTCCAGTGTTACCATGAATTTACTGAGTTTTTTGCAAGAAACGGGCTGAGAAAACTCCCTCCTATCAGCCCATAGGACTGTCCCATTGACTCTTTCCCGGTGTCATGCCTCTCGAGGACACACATATCCTTATCCCCCTCAGAAACCAAAGCACATGAAAGTCTACATTTAGGAACATTTGGCTCGGGGATTCATTAGACCTTCCAGTTCTCCGCTGGGGCCGGTTTCTTTTTTGTCAAAAAGAAAGATGGAGGTTTATGCCCCTGTATTGATTATAGGAGTTTGAATAAGATTACTATAAAAAATTGTTCACTCATGATGGTCATTACGAATATCTTGTGTGCCCTTTGGCCTTTCAGCATTTTTTCAGGAGTTTGTGAACGACATCTTCTGAGACCTACTTGGCATATCAGTGGTCGTATACCTTGCTTGACGCCATCTTAATTTATTCCCAGAATCTCCCTTTTTTGAACTTTCTCAAGTATCCATTCTAGCTACATTGTATCTGCCCAAGGTTTTCAGATGGACCCAGTAAAAGTTTCGCTATCCAAGATTGGTCCCTCCCATCAGAACCAAAGCCATTCAAATGTTCATTGGCTTGTAACTACTATAGACAATTTATCAAAGGGTTTTCTTCAATCATTTTCCTATTCTAGTCCTTATCAGACTCTTGGGTCTACCCAACGAACGTAATTATGATGTCGGTAATCGAAACTGCTGGCATCAAATTGACGCTCGAGGAGTGATGCCACCTTTTAGAAGGACCTCTTCACCTATTACCATCTCTACTGATCATAAAAACTTGGAATACATCCAAAACCTCAAAATGTTAAGTCCTCGCCAAGCACATTGGTCCTTGTTCTTTCTCTGTTAAATTTGTTATCACCTATCAAACAGGTTCCAAAAATAAAAAAAAGCAGATGCCCTTCCAGATCCTTTGATACTACTGACTCTTCTGACCGGGATAAGGGACCTATTATTCCTGCAACAAAGATCCTGGCCTCACTTACTCCTAACTTGTTCCCAAATTCTAACAGCACAGGAATTGCCCCTCCTGACACTCCAGCTGGCAATCTTTGTACACGCTTCCCTACGGAATACCATCCTCGACAAACTCATTGTTCCAAGCAGGCAGGTCACCCTGGCATGAGTTAATCCTTGATCTCTTGCCCGTTCTCTGGTGGCCTACCATGAGGAGGAATATTAAAGACTTTATCTGTTGTATTCAATTAGATCAACATGGACTTGAAAATGTAGTTCTTGAAGACGTTTCGCTAGTCATCCGACTGGCTTTTCAATTCAGAATGACTTGTACAAAATCTGTGGCATTATGTACCCTGGAAAATCAATGCGGTGGACACAAAACATTAATTCACAAGGGAAGAGGTACAAAACAACAAACTAGCTTTCTTGGATGCTTGGAGAAGTTAAGGAAAATGGTAAACTGGAAGTAGAGGTTTACAGAAAACCAAACACACAGATCAGTATTTGATGTTTGACTCCCACCACCCTTGATCACAAGCTGGGGGTCATCAGAACCTGCAACACAGAGCCGAGAACATCCCCACTAGCACAGAGGCGAAGGCTAAAGAAATGAAACATCTCAGAGGAGCCCTTAAAACTGTGGATATCCAGACTGGGCCTTTGTCAAAAGAAGTAGAAGGAAAGAAAAGAACACGAATACCAACAGTGAAGGGGAAAAAGCCAAGACAGGAGGGAAGAACATGGTCATCCCATATGTAGCAGGGGTCTCCGAGAAATTAAGAAGAATTTTCAAAAAACATCGTATCCGGTCTGCTTTAAACCGAACAACACACTGAGGCAGCAATTGGTACATCCGAAAGACCCAATACCAAAACACAAGAAAAGCGACATCATATATGCAGTGCAGTGCAGTGAAGAATGCTCTGATTTGTATGTGGGGGAGACCAAACAGCAACTGCATCAACGTATGGCCCAGCACAGAAGAGCCAATTCCTCGGGTCAGGAATCAGCCGTGTATCTGCATCTTAAGGATAAAGGACATACCTTTGAAGATTGTAATGTTAACATACTGGCTAAGGAAGTGACTGGTTTTAGAGAGGTGTTAAGGAGGCCATTATGTGAAAATAAAGAAACAAGCCTAAATAGAGGTGGGGGGGTTCGCACACCAACTGTTGCCATGTACAATGCTGTTTTAACACCTTACTCTGGGCGTTCCTATAACACCTCTTAGCCACTATCTAATCACACCCTTAACCACTGGCTGTGATATGCTAATTGGGATTTTCCAGGGTACATAATTGCCACAGATTTTGTACAAGTCATTTTGAATTGAGAAAGCCAGTCGGATGACTAGCGAAACGTCTTCAAGAACTACATTTCAAGTCCAGTTGATCTAATGAATACAACAGATATACCATGACCTGGATGAATGAGAACCTTCACAAGCATATAAAGACTTTATTCTAGCCTGTCCTAGCTGTACTCAGTCTAAATCTCCAGAATTCTTCCTTGTGGGCTTTTCAACTCTCCCCATTCCTTCCCGACCATGGACCCATTTATCAATGGATTTTTGTTGGAGCTCCCTCCTTCCAAACGTAACACTGTTATTGGGTTAACTGTAGACCGGTTTAGCAAAATGGCCCATTTTGTTCCCCTTCCCAAGCTACCATCTTTTGTGGAGCTAGCTCAATTATTTATCTCTCATTTTTCGCCTCCATGGACTGCGTACTGAAATTGAGGAGCTCAATTTGTTCTAAGTTCTTGGAGAGCATTGTGTAAATCCATGGGAATCAAACTACAATTTTCTTCTGCTCACACCGACCACCACAGTCCAATGGGGGCTACAGAATGCATTAATCAGTCTTTGGAACAATACCTCAGGTGCTATATTTCCTACACCCAGGATGATTTGTCTGACCTCCTGCCATGGGCTGAGTTTGCCCATAATAACGCCGCTCATACCTCATCTGGAAAATCTCAGTTTTTGTGTGTCTTTGGTACTAATCCAAGATGTTTCCCTCAAAATTTTCTTTTTTTTTACACAGGTTCCTGTGCTGTGATGACTCTGTTGCCCAAATGTCGGCTATTGGCTATTTGGCATCTAAAGATATGGATTAAACACTCATCTACATGTCCTCATTTGGTTAAGTCTTTTCCAACAGAAGCTTTCCAGAAAAAACCAGGTCCGTTGGGTCTGGTGGCCCCTCGTAGAGGGGGGGGTATTGTAAGGAATACCTTCAGTTCCAAGCAGCACCTCATCTCTGTTATCCTGCCTATAGTTCCCAGCAGCTCCTTGTCACCAGAATCCAGCATACTGTTCCCAAAGACTCTTGACTCCTATATCCAGCCTTCCATTCCTAGCAGCCAACTGTACACCTACATCGAACTGTCAGCCTCTCCAGAAAGCGTACTGGCGAGTACCTTGGCCGTCAAGGCCGCATTCGTACAGGTATGTCCACCTCAAAAATAACATTTTCCCATAGTGTAGAGACCCTCCCACGCTAACCTCCAGGTTTAAATTGTAAAAAAGGGTCAGGAAACTTACTTACCAACCTTTGTTCTGCGGCCATGGCCTCCATGTTCCAGGAGCTGAGTAGAATTAGGGCCAGACCGGCAGCCGATCACAGCCAATCACAGATGTGACTGACGGCTATTAGAAAGCTGAAGGAACTCGTAAGTTTGTTCTGGTCTTTTTTTCATAATTTAAACCTGGTGGTTAAGGTTGGGAGGCAAACCCTACGCTACAAGAATATATATAGGGGATCCAGAGGGTGGGAGTGTGGAGGGTATCGGGGAAGGGCTCCTCTGCGCATACTAGAGTCCCCCCAGAAGACAGGGAAGGGGCAGAAACCTTTTCCACACTGATACCTCCTACTCTTCACTTTCCGGACACAGTAGGAGAACCATAAGGAGCAGAGATGTATGGTAAATGATTTTTTTAACTCTACACAGTGGGGCCAGTGTGGTTACATTTAGTTTTGAGGGTGGACATGTCCTTTAAGTCTTGTTTTACCCTTCTTTAATGGTTTACCTTCTTTGGTCTGCTGTGTTTGAGAATGGGATCTTTGTGTCTGGCTAGTACAGAGATGTTATCTCAAATACTGCTCGACAAGCAAGTCATCTTGAATCGAGGGGGGGGGATATTCAACCTGGGCTTGATACCTGCCGCGCTGTTAGTCCTTGGAACCTCACCTATGGACAGACGTGTTGGGTAGGTCTCTGGGGGCCCAGTTGGATTTGTTCTCAGTGTTTACTAATCCGGGTTCCCCAGTTAATGTTTTCATCATGAGAGTTGCTCCATATAAAACCAGTAATATATATTTCTCATGTTTGATGATTGTTGAATTGTTGTGAAGACTTGTTGTTTACAATAAATGATCTAATTGTTTATTAACATAATATACAGTCAGGCAGATGAAAAGTCCCGCGCTAACGGGAAAATAAGCACTAAATCCGCCCCTACTAATAGACTAAGTGTCAGCGAGGGTTTTGTGCTACCTTGTGACATGCCACCATTTTTATTTTATTTTTACTTTGCACGGCACAAGTGATGCAATAAAATTTGCATCTTTTTTGTACAAAAATTAAAACCTTTTCAATTGTCTTTAAAGCCGTGCAAAGGTTTGCAAATTACCGCTTGCGTTTTCACAGTGAATTAACAACAGCAATTGTGACATTATTGCATCTCTCCATACGGTCTATTCTGACTTTGCATCTTTGGTAGTTGATTTCTGAAAGCAGAAAAAGACACTTAGTAACTACAGGTTCATTTCTTAATAACAGTCACAGAAAAGGGGAGAGGGGAGACACAAAACTTGTTACATCTTCTTAAATGTGCTCTGTCTAATGGGACAAGGTTGTCTGGTGAATGTAGTTCCCTTTATATCTATTTAGTCCAATTTTAACCACTTGCTTACAGATCAGCCACGGTGCAACACTCTCCGCGCTGAGTAATTAAAATGAACTTCCCATCTTTCCTACGCACTGTGCCCAGTAACAGTAACATGTTTTCCAATGTTGCTATAACTCAACTCATTGGCTGTTGGATGGACCTACGTAGGGATGCTGGTTGCTGACAATGATGTAGGGGAACGGGAGGACAAGTCATTCAAGCTGGGATACCAAGGGCGGAAGTGTGTGCATTTCTAGAGAAGATCCACCTGAGCTTCCATGGACAAATACAGAGGGTGGTGAATGTCATCAAGGAAAGTTCAATGTAATGTTGTTTTACACAGCCCTGAAGTCCATGGAAGTTCTTCTAGATTAATGTATGATGATGTGTGGATGATGGGAAAAATCTTCTTAACTTCAGCCTTTGGACTGAGCCTGGAATGTTTCTAGCTAGAAAGCGCTGGAAAGTATTAAATGGGACCATTGGGTTAATGGCCAGAACTGGGACTATAGCCAGGATTTATTGAGTTTCTCAATGATCTACAACCATCCATGTACAATAAATATCCTTATATAAGAATGTTCTGGGAGAAAGCTTTCACCTGCAGGTGGCCAAGTGGACAAAAAACAAGACAATAAGACTACTAAATCGACAGATTAATAGAAAATCCACTCTGTACTGGCAAAGAGGAACTTGGAGAATTGGCTCCTTCTGTATTTGAGATAAAAGATCTCACTCATTTACATGCCTACTTGGCTGGACTTGCTTATGATTCTTTGCATTCTTTGTTTTGTGCCCCAAAGAGGTTGGGAATTTCAAATAGAAAATGTTATGATGTTAAGTACACAAAGCCTGGCTGGTAAGTATACACATGTATGTAAAATGTGTACTGTATGTAAAAACATTCAATACTAATGTGAAAATAGGAGAATAGGAGAGATATTTAGGAGGATTATATAAACACTTGAATTGATTCGTCCTTGTTCTATCATGCCTTTCCTCCAGAATAATCCTGAGAGATATATGTAAACACTAGTGGCAGATGTAATAACTTTCTTAGTGTCTCTCGATCTCAGTCCCACAATGCAGGATTACTAATGAAATTTATATGCTTCATGGGAACCAAGAAGGAAAATATAACACTACTATTCAAAGTGCTGTTAGTTTCCTTTTGCTGTTTCACACACACGTGTCACCAGGAATCGGAGATCAGGATACAGGACTAGTACTAGGACCAGGAATTGTAGATCAGGATACAGGACTAGGACCGGGGATTGTAGATTAGAATACAGGACTAGTACTAGGACCAGGAATTGTAGATTAGAATACAGGACTAGTACTAGAACCAGGAATCGGAGATCAGGATACAGGACTAGTACTAGAACCAGGAATTGTGGATTAGGATACAGGACTAGTACTAGAACCAGGAATTGTAGATCATGATACAGGGCTAGGACCGGGGATTGTAGATTAGGATACAGGACTAGTACTAGGACCAGGAATTGTAGATTAGGATACAGGACTAGTACTAGGACCAGGAATCGGAGATCAGGATACAGGACTAGTACTAGAACCAGGAATTGTAGATCAGGCGTTATGTGTCTTTATAAACCTCCAATACTATTGTTACTATGTAAACTGTTATACAGACATTATGGGTAGGGGTATAAAGTGTTGGACTAGATGGACGTTTTGTCTTTATGTATACAACCTCCAATACTATGTTACTATGTAAACTGTTATACAGACATTATGGGTTAGCTTTGGGCATTATATATAAGTTTCTGGGTTTTTCTCCACGGCTTCTTGCTACTCGCATACCTTTCGTTTAGGATTGGTGGCGTGATGTCTTTATAACCAATCCTCCAAGACTGATGGTACTATGTAAACTGTTATACAGACATATGGGTAGGGTATAAAGATTGGACTAGATTTATCTGTTGTATCAGTTGGAATTAACTGGACTTGAAGTTTAGTTCTTGAAGACATTTCGCTAGTCATCCGACTGGCTTTCTCAATTCAGATGAATACAATGGATGAATATACCATGACCTGGAGTAAGACTTTATATTAATGGCTTCACACTATTTGTGTACAGTGAAAGAATTTCCATATGCTGTGTCTCATTAGTTTCAAGACTTTTTATGCCTCCCCTCACAGACCAGCCATGTATCTATAAAGCAAATGTTACTGTTGTTTTGGAAATACTTTCTAATACGACATTACAGGAAACATCCAGTTCCTTCCCAGGAGTTAAATATACTCGTGCCTTGGGAAATGATACATCCGAGGAAGAGGGCAGTGGTTCCTGAAACACCGTGTATAACCTTCATACAGCCTTTTGCCATCACCAATAGAAAGTGTCTTATCAACGGTCTGTTCTTGTTATCCTTTCAGGTTCAACATTAGATATTATCGGGATGTCTTGGGTGTGATGTTTGCCATTGATGTCATCAATAAATCACCAGATCTGCTACCAACACATCACCTGGTTTTAGACTCTTTGACTCTGTATTGTCTGAACTTAGAGCCATTGGTGGGGCCCTATCAGGTGATGTCAGGGGCCAGAAATCCCGTTCCTGGGTATGATTGTCACACACCTACATTTAGGTTGGGATGTTGGTGAAAAGTTTTCTTCCCTCTCTCTACCAATTGCAACAATTAGGAGTCATTCATTACCCTCAGGTACTGTACATTCATATCTCCTCTTCCATTTCTAGATTCTACTGTAATAAGGAGTAACCTACCTGACCTACCTAGAGAAAATGGTTAAAATAAAATTGAATACACCATAGATAATCATTATGTATTGTCTATTTCAATTGGTGTCTTACTGGATCTATATGAAACCCTTTGAGAGTTGGAAAAAGATGTGTGAATTTTCCTTTCTTTATATCAGTCGTTGATGTGTTACATCTTATGAAATATGTGACTACAAGTAGTGGCGTGAAGATAGTACAACGTAACATTCCAAAATCATTCAATGAATATCAACAAAAAAAGGAAACCGTAATATATTGAAATGCCATCTGTGCAAAAAGAAATTCTAGCCATAGGCTAAATTGAGATAATAATTACTGTACTATTGGCTGGACCCCCTGACTCCACTATTCACTGTCTCTATACACATACAGGGTTATTCAATAAAAGTTCTTATCATTTAAAATGATGCTAATTTTGCCCCAACCAATCAGATCTTATTTAACATTTGAAAGCTAACATCTGATTGGTTGGGGCAACATTAGCATAATTTTAAATGATAAGAACTTTATTGAAAACCCTGACTGTGTATTTTCTATACAGATGTCCCCCACCAAGTCCCTGATAACACTTGTGTGCTTGTTACCCTGCATTTATTTTCCAGCCAGCAGTATTGCAGCCAGCCTACCAGGAACAATACAAAGCATCAGCTGGATTAACGGACATTTTCTTCCTGTCCTAGCATAAGATAATGGAGCAGATTAGGAGATGTTATCACTCCGGGTAAATCTCCTGCAACTGTTTTAATATCTGTTTGTTTTTGCGGGTGGGAAAATCACGACAGAGCAACTAATAACTTTAACTCCAGCAAAGACATATTTAAATGGCTTGCGTAGGTGTGTGGGATCATTTTTAAAGATACCAATGCAGACGGCATAAAGAAGGAGTTAAAGTTGCATTAAACCATATTGAATCGGTTTAACTTCTAAAAATTAGTGAGAGGCATATGGTAAATGAGCCTGAAAGTTTCTAAATGTGCCTGTTGTCTTATGTTAGCTCTGGTGGGTTCATGGACTAATGATCTAATTTTAGAAACACATAAACACTAGGGTACAGGTGCTAACCCCAGACTTTCTTTTGAAATTTGTATTTCTTTACTTTTCAGTGTTGGATAGAAAAAAAACTGCAAATCTTACCTTTTTTCTTTAAATTATTTTTAAACATAATTGTACTTAATTCTCCTGAAGTGCTTGCTGCTGCAAAGCAGCCAGGAGGAGGGTAAAAGTACATGAAAGATCAGCCAGAGGTAATAGCGCAAACAGTTATTTACAGCATAAAACAAACACAGAGCAATACCCCAAAAAAGCCAACACCCCGGAAACAAACACTAGCTAATAAATATACAATGAGATGTAACAAAACTATATACAAGAGAATATACTAACTATATACAATAGGGGACTAAACAAGACTATATACTGGACATAAGAATAGAAATAGGAATAGAACAATGAACAATAGAACTATGAACATAAATAGAATATCAGATGTAGGACCGAAATCTCAGGATACAGGACTATGAGATGGGGACTGAAGACCAGGATATGGGGCAATGAACTGGGACAGAAGATCAAGAATACAGGACTAGGACCGGGGGATCGGAGATCAGGATACAGAACTAGTACTAGAACCAGGAATCAGAGATCAGGATACAGGACTAGTACTAGAAACAGGAATCAGAGATCAGGAACAGGACTAGTACAGAAGAACCAGGAATTGTGGATTAGGATACAGGACTACTAGTACTGGACAAGGATTGTAGATTAGGATACAGGACTAGGACGGGATCAAGATCAGGATACAGGACTAGTACTAGGACCAGGAATTGTGGATTTGGATACAGGATAGGACCAGGAATTGGGAGATGGGTACAGGACTAGTACTAGAACCAGGAATTGTAGATTAGGATACAGGACTAGGACCAGGAATCGGAGATCAGGATACAGAACTAGTACTAGGACCAGGAATGTGGATTAGGATACAGGACTAGTACTAGGACCAGGAATCGAGATCGGGATACAGACTAGTACTAAACAGGATGTGGATTAGGATACAGGACTAGGACTGGGGATCAGAGATCAGGATACAGGACTAGTACTAGGACCAGGATTGTGGATTTGGATACAGGACTAGTACTAGAACCAGGAATTGTAGATTAGGATACAGGACTAGTACTAGGACCAGGAATTGTAGATCAGGATACAGGACTAGAACCAGGAATGTGAGATTAGGATACAGGACTAGGACCGGGGGAGATCGGAGATCAGGATACAGGACTAGTACTAGGACCAGGAATTGTAGATTAGGATACGGACAGTACTAGGACAGGAATGTGATTAGGACGGACTAGGACCGGGGATCGGAGAGATCGGATACAGGACTAGGACCGGGATTGAGAGTAGAATACAGGACTAGTACTGGACAGGAATCGGCGATCAGGATAGAGGATTAGTACTAGGACCAGGAATCGGAGATCAGGATACAGGACTAGTACTAGGACCAGGAATTGTAGATTAGGATGCAGGACTAGTACTAGGACCAGGGAATTGTAGATTAGGATAACAGGAATAGGACCGGGGATCGGAGATCAGGATACAGGACTAGTACTAGGACCAAGGAATTGTAGATAGGATACAGGACTAGTACTAGGACCAGGAATTGTAGATTAGGATACAGGACTAGGACGGGGGATCGGAGATCAGGATACAGGACTAGTACTAGGACCAGGAATTGTAGATTAGGATACAGGACTAGGACCGGGGATCGGAGATCGGATACAGGACTAGTACTAGGACCAGGAATTGTAGATTAGGATACAGGACTAGTACTAGGACCAGGAATTGTAGATTAGGATACAAGGACTAGTACTAGGAACCGGGGATCGGAGATCAGGATACAGGACTAGTACTAGGACCAGGAATTGTAGATTAGGATACAGGACTAGGACCGGGGATCGGAGATCAGGATACAGGACTAGTACTAGGACCAGGAATTGTAGATAAGATACAGGACTAGTACTAGGACCAGGAATTGTAGATTAGGATACAGGACTAGTACTAGGACCGGGGATCGGAGATCAGGATACAGGACTAGTACTAGGACCAGGAATTGTAGATTAGGATACAGGACTAGTACTAGGACCAGGAATTGTAGATTAGGATACAGGACTAGTACTAGGACCAGGAATTGTAGATTAGGATACAGGACTAGGACCGGGGATCGGAGATCAGGATACAGGACTAGGACCGGGGATTGTAGATTAGAATACAGGACTAGTACTAGGACCAGGAATCGGAGATCAGGATAGAGGATAGTACTAGGACCAGGAATCGGAGATCAGGATACAGGACTAGTGACTAGGACCAGGAATTGTAGATTAGGATACAGGACTAGTAGCTAGGACAGGAATTGTAGATAGGATACAGGACTAGGACCGGGTCGGAGATCAGGATACAGGACTAGTACTAGGACCAGGAATGTTGTAGATTAGGATACAGGACTAGTACTAGGACCAGGAATTGTAGATTAGGATACAGGACTAGGACCGGGGGATCGGAGATCAGGATACAGGACTAGTACTAGGACCAGGAATTGTAGATTAGGATACAGACTAGGACCGGGGATCGTGAGATCAGGATACAGGACTAGTACTAGGACCAGGAATTGTAGATTAGGATACAGGACTAGTACTAGGACCAGGGAATTGTAGATTAGGATACAGGACTAGTACTAGGACCGGGGATCGGAGAATCAGGATACAGGAATAGTACTAGGACCAGGAATTGTAGATTAGGATACAGGACTAGTACTAGGACCAGGAGGGATCGGAGATCAGGATACAGGACTAGTACTAGGACAGGAATTGTAGATTAGGATACAGGACTAGTACTAGAACCAGGAATTGTGGATTAGGATACAGGACTAGTACTAGGACCAGGAATCGGAGATCAGGATAAGGATCAGGACTAGTACTAGAACCAGGAATTGTAGATTAGGATACAGGCTAGTACTAGGACCAGGACGGAGATCAGGATAGGACTAGTCTATATCCAGGAAATGAGATTAGAATACAGGACTAGTATAGAACCAGGAATTGTAGATCAGGATACAGGACTGACTAGGAACCAGATGAGGATTCAGGATACAGGACTAGTACTAGGACCAGGAATGTAGATTAGACACTAGGAATACAGGACTAGTACTAGGACCAGGAATTGTAGATTAGAATACAGGACTAGTACTAGAACCAGGAATTGTAGATCAGGATACAGGACTAGGACCGGGGATTGTAGATTAGGAATACAGGACTAGTACTAGGACCAGGAAAGGAGATCAGGATACAGGACTAGTTACTAGGAACAGGAATCGGTAGATTCAGGATACAGGACTAGTACTAGAGACCAGGAATTGTAGATCAGGATACAGGACTAGGACCGGGGATTGTAGATTAGATACAGGACTAGTACTAGGACCAGGAATTGTAGTTAGAATACAGGACTAGTACCTAGAACCAGGAGGAATCGGAGATCAGGATACAGGACTAGTACTAGAACCAGGAATTGTGATCAGGATTACAGGACTAGTACTGAACAGGAATTGTAGATTTTTTTCCCCCCCCCCAAGGATACAGGACTAGGACCGGGATTGTAGAATT
>JAACNH010007475.1:0-14888 GCA_019447015.1 Hymenochirus boettgeri | reverse complement strand
CATTAGACTCACTGGCCCTTCCCCACTTACCGACAGAAAAGAAGTCAAAACATTGTGCATCAGGCAGAGAAGATGCTGAATCTTACATCCACGTCAGCACAAAGAAATTTATGAAATTTTAGGAACTATTTCCTTAACAATAGGGTTAGTCAAATGGGGCGGCTTGGCGGATGAGACCAATCCAGATGTTTTTCTAGACAAAGGGACAATCTGAAGCAGAATTGGTTCCAGAAAAAACTCCTTAACTCCCCATCTCAAATCCTATGTAAAAATGGTGACAAAATCAGCAACCTGAGACAAGGAACTCCCCTTCTGAAGCCGAGATTGATAGAGCTATATACAGATGCCTCAGCCAGAGGCGGGGAGCACATATTCTCCAGCATACAGCGCAGGGATATGGAAAAAGGATGGTCGTTCCTTCCTTCGGGCATCCTAGAATTGAGGGGAATTTCCAAGCTCTCCAAGCCTTTCATCCTATAATCAGAGGTGCCTCAATTTGTGTACAATGGACAATCAAGCGGGGCAGTCTATATAAGAAAACGGGAGGAACAAGGAGTATAGGGATGATGGGCGAATTGAAGAACATAATGGAGTTCGCCCCAAGACAATCTATTTTTCATCACCAGCCCAAAAAATCAGGGAAGGAGAATCTTTAGCCGACTCTATTCCCGCAAGAGGATAGATCAAGGGAATGGTCTCTCCATCCCCGTAATATTCAAGATTTAGTAAATAAAATCCTCACAGGAAAGCCTTAGCAGACGATGCCTCGAGCCAGTAATGGCAAGGGAGGTTTGTTTATGTGTTTTCCCAATACCATTCATTTTCAGAGTCCTCAAAAAGATCCTAGAGTCCCAAGTGGAGTTAATTGCAGTCTGCCCAACCAAGACATCCTTGGTACCGTTACTCAGGAGACTCTTGGTGATGGGCCATATCCCTTCCTCGGTGGAAAAGTCTCCTATCCCAAGGCAAATTCCTGCATCCAGACCCAGCAGGATTAAGTCTAGCAGCATGGAGATTGAGAGGGGAAGATTTATCGAATTGGGATGCTTCTGGAGTAGTGTCTACATTACTAAGTGCCAAGAGAAAATCTACTATCTCAAGATACGATGGATGGAAGTATATCTATTCTTCCTGGGCCTCTCTCGTGAAAAGATCCAATGAAAGCATACAGTTCCTCAAATATTAGAATTTCTCAGTCGGGTCTGGGAAAGAGGATTAGCATTTAATACGATTAAAGCTTCAAATTTCAGCAATAATCCGCTATCTCAGGAAGGGCCTTAGCCTCAGAAATGTAATCAAAAAATTCCTACAAAGGGTTTTGAGGATAAATCCTCAAGGAAGAACGTTTCTCCACAGTGGGATCTTCCACTTGTGGAAGGCATTAACCTTACCACCCTTTGAGCCATTTACAGGAAATTTCTTGATGTTTCTAATTGTTTAAAATTTTCTTCATAGAACTTTATCTTTCAGAAGGTCTGACAGATTATTTTTCATCCCAGAAGGAAAGAGCAAAGGGGAAGCATGCATCTATCGTAACTTTAAGAAGATAAGTAATTAAGGCTATCCAGAAATCCTATGTAGCCCAAAGGTTGACACCTCCTCAAGAGATTCGTGCACATTCAACCAGAGGTATTGGCCACTTGGGCAGCAGAGGCCGGAGCATCCGCTGAAGAAATTTGTAGAGCAGCCAATTGGTCTACGCCTAACACGTTCATTAGACATTATAGATTAGACATTCAAAGAGCTAATCAGGCGGAATTGGTCATAAAGTATTGAAAGCTATGAAAAGCCTAGAAATTATTTTGGTAGATAATTGATATTTTCCCTCCCATGACTATTGCTTGGGTATTTACCCATGAGTCTTTGCTGCCCAGGGATGGCCAGGAAAACGGAAACTCATATCAACTTACCGAGAGTTCTTTTCCTGGCCATCTCTCCGGGCAGCAACCCTTCCCGTTTCCTGTGATTTTTCTTTAAAGTTTTGAAACCCACTACAAGCAAGCTAAGGAGGAGGGGCTTTTTAGCTTGGAGTCTGTATCTTCTGATTGGTGGATAGGGGAGGTACACATGAGTCTTTGCTACCCAGAGGGATGGCAGGAAAATAAACTCTCGGTAAGTTGATATGAGTTTCCATTTCAGGCACAGCAGTGGATGTTGTATACTTGCCGAATGCTTTTGAACTGTACCACATAGGCGACTAATGTATAAACGGAGACTGTTGGCCTAAAGAAAAACATTGTTCATGGATAGAGAATTATTGGTTCGCAAACAGAGTGGTGGTAAATGGAGCTACATCTATGTGGGCTAAAGTTCTAGCGGAGTGCCTCAGGGTTCTATATGAGGCACTTCTTTTTAATCGGTTATATTAAAATTACTTAGAAGGGGAGCAAGGTCTCTGTGTGTTGCTGAGACACTAAACTATGCAGAGCTTTGGAAACTTCAAATGATGTGCAAGTGCTGCAGCAGATCTAGATAGATTATCAAAATGGGCAGCAGAATGGCAGATGAGATTCAATGTTGATAAATTGTAAGGTGATGCATTTGGAATTTAATAATCCCTGTGCCACTACACCATAAATAACTCTGTGTGTAAGTGAATCGTAATGGAAAAAGATTTGGGAGTTCTGGCATAACAGACTTAGCTATAGCAAAAAATACCAGACAGCCACGGCTAGAGCTAGCAAGATATTGTCTTGTATAAAGAGAAGGGCAACTAAAATAATAAAGGGAATGGAGGGCTGACTATGCAGGCAGATTAGACAAGTTATGGCTGTTTACATTGGAAGAAGCGAATTTGCGTGGGGATATGATGACCTTATCAAAATATTAATGGCCATACAATGAACTCTCTGGTGCATTTTCACGAACAGGTCATATCAGAGGACTCGTGAAAATCCTTTAAGGTTGGAAGAAAGAAGTTCCATCTTCTGTTGAGAAAAGGTTTCTTACAGTGAGAACTGTGAAACTGTGGACTGTTCCAGCACATGTGGTAATGGCAAAAAAATCTTGTATGTATGTACGTGCTCACCTCACCGCCACACCCCCTGAATGCATCCACATAACGGCGACACCCACTGAAAGGGCCGATGCCCGTGAAGTCCAGTTTAAACAATAAAAGCTGCACGTCACTTGTATGAGTGTGATTCCCCAATTAAGTAACTCAGATGAAGGGCCTGGGCTCTGTGGCTGCCTGACTTCAACAACGCAGACACAGAGTCCACTCAGTGACACAACAACAGAGTTATGTATGGGCTACACACTCAGAGAGCTAAACACACAGAACAACAGCTCTATAACAGAGGGAATGAGATATTTCCCTAAAGGTCTGTAAAACATCACAATTTGCTCCTGGAAGGTTTCAAATATAAACCCTGGATAGACTATGTTACTATTGGTGATATGAACCACATTTGCAGTTATTGTGGGTTATTGTCAAATTTATTGTTATTGTATTCTGCAGTATTCGGTTGCAATCAGAGGTTTTCCCCATGGCAAATTCTATGTAGATGTTCACCACAACATTTGTATATTTATCAGTGGAAAAACTGATAATGTTGTATATAAAGTTTTGCTATAAAATATGTGCTATACCTCCTCAAGCAATGTCACCTCCTCAACTCATAACTATTAAATACATGGCGTACATTACAACTGTGCACTCTTTTCCCCCCTATCTCTTCCATCTTAGCCAAAACACACACCTGCACATAGAAATACTACCCACATGTGTACACGGGCAACGCCGGGTACAACTGCTAGTAGACAATAGAAAAAAAAAAAAAAATTTAAGGGCTAAAAGTCCAACATTACTAAATAAATGCATCTGTGAGTGTATAAATTACCCATATATCTTAAAAATGATTAATGTATAGGCACAATATAAAAACAACTTCTTTTATTTTGAGCAAGAGATCTCGCAATAAGAACAATGATTTTTAGATCACAAACCTTAATAAATTGAAGCTCAGATCAGCCTTTTGCTAGATGTCCATATTTTTTTGCAGAAATGAAGGAATAGTTCAGTGCAGTCTTGTCCAATATACGAAATCTAAAAATAAAACAAAATGGGGTTTTGTAATAATATATTTTTCTAAAAGTTTATGTCATCATAAATCTTACAACACAGCATCTTGGCTCAAAAGACAAGAGTGTTTAGATTTACAATGTCAATCATATATTTAAACCAAGCATTTATCCCAACCCCTCCATAGGAAAATATCAATGGTGACTAAGAGGATTATATCCCATTAAAAAGCAAACAATGTCAAACAATTACAAAACAAAAAATGTCAAAGTCATTATCAGCATCTGGGTCTGTCTTTTAAGTCTCAAAAGTCATAGTATCAAAACCTTATGTTGACCATAGAAGCTATGTATGATCCACAAATCATTTGACTGGATTGTCAAAGGATTTTCCCAACCGGCCTGAAAAGGAAATAATTGTACGATCTTCAGCTAATCATCCATACAATACAAGGCCTGCCTATGTAGATATGTAGATCATACGACAGCGATCATATTGTCTATGGCAACCATTACACACACCATGTCTTGGTGGTTCGCATCTAGTAAACCAGTACAGATTACGGTTTACTAGTGAATGCCCACAAAAAATTTTACTTGTATTGGATTTCCATATTATTTGTGGTTATTCCATGTTTGCAAATACTGTAATAAAAACAGTTTTCAGGCAAAGTTTGTAAATGCATCCTAGGCTAAGATACAGACTGGCCAATATTTCGGTTGATCACTCCAAAATATGGGAAGTACGTTTTTGGATGACGCGGATGATGTTGGTTGAAACTCAATGACCCCAACAAAACCACAGATTAAAAAAGGGGGAATCAGTTTATTCATAGATTCCCAATATCAATTGGACCAACTATATAAACATAATTAAAAATTAGTTCTCAAATTGGCTGGCACAGTCACAACCCATACAATAATTTAGTATAATACTTGTTTTAAAAGAAAAATACATAAAATATCTATAATCCTGTGCCACAGTTTGACCTGTGACTTTATAGTACCAATATCGGTTAATAATTAAAGTTCGATACTTATCGTTCATATGATTATATTGTCCTTGTTATTGCACAGAGTTCCACATTGTAAATGTTAGGAAGACCTGCTGAATCCTTTTTTCCTGTTGTTAGTTTCACACCCCGGTACCTTTATCCGACCCTCTGCGAGGTCCCTGGCCCTGGGGGTTCCAAAACTCACTCAATCCGGCAATGATCAATCTCATACTACTTGCGGCTGCAGTTGTTGATCTCGATCCCTTTACAGACCTCTTTACCGGGTCCCTGGTTCGGAGTGTAGAAAGCAGTTCCACTAGGTAGTTGCCGGACTTTACAGTCGAACTCCCCGATTCTTTTACGGACCTACTGTCGGGTCCCTAGTCCAAAAGCACTTGGTATAGAAGTTACAGGGTCACGTTCAGTATGCGTCCTTACAGATGACCACGTCTCTAGTCCAAGGCACACAAAACCATTCACTTAGGTGTTAGCAGGGGTCACGCTAGCTTGCGGCCCTTACGATAGCCGGTCCCTGGTCCGGAGTATCCAAAACCGCTCGGTTTAGCGGCTGCAGGGTCATGCGCAGCCTGGTCCCTTACAGAGGACGTCAACTCCTTGTATAACAACAGCAATCTTCTATTTAACAGTCGTGCCTTGCACGTTTGTAAATTTTTCAAAAAGTCACAGTTAGCCTGGCACTGGAATATAAAATTTAACTAGACAATCGCAACGCATTTCACAAACAGGCTTGGACTGTTAAATAAGGAGATTGCCGTTGGATACAATGTGCGGGTTGACGCACCTTGTACAACAAAGGGTTTCATAGGACTGGGGAACTCCCAACCGTCAGTAAAGGGGCAGACCAAAATGACCAGTGAAGTGGCATGGTGGAGGATTATCGGACCTTCCAATCTCCATAACTACATTAAAGCTGCAGCTAGAATGGTCACTGTTGATCCATTTCAAGACAATACAAAGTCTGTTCATATGAAAGCCCTTTGTGTGTACACCACAACTACTTTTAAATGAAAGCAAAAGGGAGTAGGAATAATTACTCCTCCATCCATAAAAGCAACATTGTCCTTAAGGGGTCACAAACAGAGTAATGTACATAGAGCCGTTAACGCTCAATTTTGCGAGTCTAAACCCGATGTAAAAAGTTGATTGCGTCTATCATTATTTAATTAGGTAATGCTGTTTGCTGGCATTACAGAACTCGCTCAGCTCGGTACATCAGTCGTGCAAACATTTATTGAATATGTTGCACTAACCATTGCGTAGCCAGTACTGGTTCTAGCCCTTTGGTGTAATAAGCACCCCTAGTGCCCCCTAACCAACGGAAACTTGCAACAATCCCCTTTACATTGGTACAATTATATGAAACAACATGGGGCAGAACTGCGGGGGTTGACAATGAAGCGAGCCTGGTCTCTTGTACAAGCATCAGTGTAGCTAGCTATGTTAATGGCACTGGTGAAAGGTATGTTCTTACCATGTGCCAGTTACTGATCACTACATCCTGATTTATCTGTTTAGGTTTTAAAGGAATGTGTATGAAGCCAAACACAGGAAAAGTGCAATATAGGGTGTCCTAGGCCATCAAACCTTGAATGTACCAAGTAGACCTCTAATAGTCATTAACAACGCAATTATAGGGATGTCCTAGGCCACCAAACCTTGGAATGTACCAAGTAGACCTTCTAATAGTCATAATACAACAGCAATTATAGGGATGTCCTAGGCCACCAAACCTTGGAATGTACCAAGTAGACCTTCTAATAGTCATAATAACAATGCAATTATAGGGATGTCCTAGGCCACCAAACCTTGGAATGTACCAAGTAGACCTTCTAATAGTCATAATAACAATGCAATATAGGGATGCTAGGCCACCAGACCTTAAAATGTACCAGTACACCTTCTAATAGTCATAATAACAATGTAATTATAGGGATGTCCTAGGCCACCAGACCTTGGAATGTACCAAGTAGACCTTCTATAGTCACAATAACATTGCAATTATCAGGATGTCCTAGGCCACCAGAACTTGGAATCTACCAAGTAGACATTCTAATAGTCATAATAAGAATGTAATTATAGGGATGTTCTAGGCCACCAGACCTTGGAACATACCAAGTAGACATTCTAATAGTCACAATAACAATGCAATATAGGGATGTCGTAGGCCACCAGACCTTGGAATATACCAAGTAGACCTTCTAATAGTCAAATAACAACGCAATTATAGGGATGTCTAGGCCACCAAACCTTGTAATGTACCAAGTAGACCTTCTAATAGTCATAATAACAATGCAATTATAGTATGTCCTACGCCACCAGACCTAAAATGTACCAAGTACACCTTCTAATCGTCATAATAACAATGCAATTATAGGGATGTCCTAGGCCACCAGACCTTGTAATGTACCAAGTAGACCTTCTAATAGTCACAATAACAATGCAATTATCGGAATGTCCTAGGCACAAGATCTTGGAATGTACCAAGTAGACCTTCTAATAGTCTAATAACAATACAATTATCAGGATGTCCTAGGCCACCAGAACTTGGAATCTACCAAGTAGACATTCTAATAGTCATAAACAATGTATATAGGGATGTGTAGGCCACCAAACTCTGGAACATACCAAGTAGACATTCTAATAGTCACAATAACACATGCAATTATAGGGATGTCCTAGGCCACCAGACCTTGGAATATACCAAGTAGACCTTCAATAGTCATAATAAAAACGCAATTATAGGGATGTCCTAGGCCACCAAACCTTGGAATGTACCAAGTAGACCTTCTAATAGTCATAATTACAATGCAATTATAGGGATGTCCTAGGCACCAAACCTTGGAATGTACCAAGTAGACCTTCTAATAGTCATAATAACAATGCAATTATAGGGATGTCTTAGGCCGCCACACCTTAAAATGTACCAGTACACCTTCTAGTAGTCATAATAACAACGCAATTATAGGATGTCCTAGGCCACCAGACCTTGTAATGTACCAAGTACACCTTCTAATAGTCACAATAACAATGCAATTATCGGGATGTCCTAGGCCACCAGATCTTGGAATGTACAAGTAGACCTTCTAATAGTCATAATAACAATACAATTATCAGGATGTCCTAGGTCACCAGAACTTGGAATCTACAAGCAGACTTCTAATAGTCATAATAACAACGCATTATAGGGATGTCCTAGGCCACCAAACCTTGGAATGTACCAAGTAGACCTTCTAATAGTGATAATAACAATGCAATTAAGGGAGTCTAGGCCACCAGACCTTGGAATGTACCAAGTAGACCTTCTAATAGTCATAATAACAATGCAATTATAGGGATGTCCTAGGCCACCAGACCTTGTAATGTACCAAGTAGACCTTCTAATAGTACAATAACAATACAATTATCGGGATGTCATAGGCAACCAGACTGGAATGTACCAAGTAGACAGTTAATAGTATAATAAACATACAATTATCAGGATGTCCCAGGTCACCAGAACTTGGAATCTACCAAGTAGACATTCTAATAGTCATAATAACAATGCAATTATAGGGATGTTCTAGGCCACCAGACCTTGGAACATACCAAGGAGACATTCTAATAGTCACAATAACAATGCAATTATAGGGATGTCGTAGGCCACCAGACCTGCAATTATAGGGATGTCCTAGGCCCCCAGACCTTGGAATATACACAAGTAGACTCTAATATCATAATAACAACGCAATTATAGGGATGTCCTAGGCCACCAAACCTTGAAATGTACCAAGTAAACCTTCTAATAGTCATAAAACAATACAATTATCAGGATGTCCTAGGCCACCAGAACTTGGAATCTACCAAGTAGACCTTCTAATGTCATAATAACAAAGCAATTATAGGGATGCGATAGCCACCAGACCTGAAATTATAGGGATGTCCTAGGCCCCCAGACCTTGGAATACCAAGTAGACCTTCTAATAGTCATAATAACAACGCAATTATAGGGATGTCCTAGGCCACCGACCTTAAAATGTACCAAGTACACCTTCTAATAGTCATAATAACAACGCAATATAGGGATGTCCTAGGCACACGACCTTATGTACCAAGTAGACCTTCTAATAGTCACAATAACAATGCAATTATCGGGATGTCCTAGGCCACCAGATCTTGGAATGTACCAAGTAGACCTTCTAATAGTCATAATAACAATAAAATTATCAGGATGTCCTAGGCCACCGAACTGGAATCAACAAGTAGACCTTCTAATAGTCATAATAACAATGATTATAGGGATGTCCTAGGCCACCAGACCTGCAATTATAGGGATGTCCTAGGCCCCCAGACCTTGGAATATACCAAGTAGACCTTCTGATAGTTAATAACAATGCAATTATAGGGATGTCCTAGGCCACCAAACCTTGGAATGTACCAAGTAGACCTTCTAATAGTCATAAAACAATGCAATATCGGGATGGCCTAGGCCACCAAACCTTAAAATGTACCAAGTAGACTTTCTAAATGTCACAATACAATGCAATTATCGGGATGTCCTAGGCCACCAGACCTTGTAACGTACCAAGTAGACCTTCTAATAGTCATAATAACAATGCATTTATAGGGATGTCCTACGCCCCCAGACTGGAATATAACAAGTACACCTCTAATAGTCATAATAACAATGCTTCTCCTGGTGTCCCAGGAGAAACTGACTATAACGATCTAGTGTAAAGTAGAGTAAATGCAGAGCGATGCACAGTCCACACACTAAGTAGAAATCTGAATTCATTAACAATGCTATACTTCACTCTCTTCCTCAACTAGAAGTTCACACCCACTTGGCAGGTAACGATGACACCTCCCACCTTGTTGACATCACATCCTCTCATACCCCCAAATGACCTGTGTATCGGTGACAAAAGCTTCCCGTCCCTCAGACATGGCTTTCCGCTCTCCCGGTTCTACTTTCGAATGGCTGTGGGAGTGCGCGCGCAGAACCTCCTAAGACCAGCGGAGGCACGAGATAGGCTGTCAGCTGACTGATTTGTCAGTCGTCCGTCACGTGTTGCATTAGAGGAAGAGCAACTTTGTAGAGAGGAAAGTTTGTTGGTAAGTAATAGTGTCGTGGTCTAACACAAACAGTGCTCTAATTGTATCCTGGTATAATAGTGTCCTGATCTAATATTAATAGTCCTGGTCTAATGGTAATAGTGTCCTGGTCTAATATTAATAGTTTCCTGGTCTAATGGTAATAGTATCCTGGTCTAATGGTAATAGTGTCCTGGTCTAATATTAATAGTTTTCTGGTAATGGTAAGTATCCTGGTCTAATGGTAATAGTGTCCTGGTCTAATATTAATAGTTTCCTGGTCTAATGGTAATAGTATCCTGGTCTAATGGTAATAGTGTCCTGGTCTAATGGTAATAGTGTCCTGGTCTAATGGTGATAGTGTCCTGGTCTAATATTAATAGTTTCCTGGTCTAATGGTAATAGTGTCCTGGTCTAATATTAATAATTTTCTTGTCTAATGGTAATAGTGTCCTGGTCTAATATTAATAGTTTCCTGGTCTAATGGTAATAGTGCCCTTGGGTCCTGGTCTAATGGTAACAGTGTCCTGGTCTAATTGTAATAGTGTCTGGTCTAATGGGTTGTATCCTGGTTACTGGTAATAGTGTCCTGTTCTAATAGTAATAGTGTCCTGGTCCAACACAAATAGTGCTCTAATGTATCCTGGTCTAATAGTAATAGGTCCTGGTCTAATGGTAATATTGTCTGGTGTAACACAAATAGGCTCTAATTGTATCCTGGTCTAATTTAATAGTGTCCTGGTGTAATAGTGAATAACACGTGAAACTCATGAAGTGCGAAACTTCTATATGCGTTCGGGCTTACCTTGCCCTTAATCATAGGTTAAGGTAAGCCTGAAACGTATCAGGGTATTCCTGCCTTCGAGTAATTATGTTTCTGTTTAATTTATATCAATAAAGAGTATATGAATTTTAGGAGCTGTGTCGGTTGTCCTATTCCGGAGTGCGCGGGCTCTTCAGTGAGTTTCAAGTGTTATTCAGTATTGGACCGGGTGAGGGGTTCGGGGCAGCCTGCACCCGGACCACATTGGGACACGGTGAGTGTTATCTAAGCCATACTTTGGAAGTCAATAACGCATTATGATGTGAAGTTTGGGAGGTCGTTTTACTCAGAGTGTGTCAAGGACGGGCTCAGGGCTGAGCATCTGAGCACACAACACATTGAGGTGGGGAGATTTTAAATATAAGGAGATATCCCCAGCCTCTATTACTTAATATGAGTCTTAATATTTTCAAAACACAATATGACACATTAGAGGCCATTGTGTTTTCATTATTCAATAGTAATAGTGTCCTGGTCTAATACAAATAGTGCTCTAATTGTATCTGGTCTAATAATAATAGTGTCCTGGTCTAATTGTAATAGTGTCCTGGTCTAAACAAATAGTGCTCTAATTGTATCCTGGTCTAATGGTAATAGTGTCCGGTCTAACAGAAATAGTGGTCTAATTGTATAGTGGTCTAATGGGAACAGTGTCCTGGTTGATAGTAACAGTGTCCTGGTCTAGCTGGATTTCCTACTAGGCCACCTAGACCGTGGCCTAGGGGGGCACAGCCACCAAGGGGCGGCAAGAAAGAAAGAAAAGGGTAAAGCAGCATTGATCCCCATTTTAAATTTACACAGTGCACGTTAGTTGGCACACAGCAGAGCTTTACCGGTTTCTGTTAAATCAGAAATGGGCAGTGATTGCCGATTTGCTAGGGGGACAAGTCTCTCTCCCACTTACAAAGCTCTGCTTCGGCCAATAAATGACCGGTACAGGTGAACAGGCAGTACTAATTAGCTGGCCTAGGGGAGAAAAAATTATAAATCTGGCCCTGCCTGGTCTAATTGTAACAGTATCCTGGTCTAATGTACAGTATCCTGGTTATGTACAGTGTCCTGGTTGATAGTAATAGTGTCCTGGTCTGATAGTAATAGTGTCCTGGTTTGATAGTAGCAGTGTCCTGGTCTAACTGTATCTGGTCTAATTGTAACAGTGTCCTGGTCTAATAGTAATATGGCCTGGTCTAACACAAATACAGGGAGATTCAATAAAAGTTCTTATCATTTAAAATGGTGCTAATTTGCCCCAACCAATCAGATGTTATGAAAACTAACATCTGATTGGTTGGTGCAAAATTAGCACCCATTTTAAGCGATAAGAACTTTTATTGAATAACCCCCATAGTGCTCTAATTGTGTCCTGGTCTAATGGTAATAGTGTTCTGGTCTAATATAGTGTCTGGTCTAATGTAATAGTGCCCTGGTCTAATAGTAATAGTGGCTGGTCTAATACAAATAGTGCTTAATTGTAGTGTCTAATAGTAAGATGTCTGGTCTAATAGTATAGTATGTGTCCTGGTCTAATACAAATAGTGCTCTAATTGTATCCTGGTCTAATGGTAATAGTGTCCTGGTCTAATCTAACACAAAAAGTGCTCTAATTGTTTCCTGTAGCTCTAATGATAAATAGTGTCGGTCTAATAGTAATAGTGTCTCGTCTGATCTAATACAAATAGTGCTCTAATGTATCCTGGCTAATAGTATAATAGTGTCCGGTTCTAATTGGTATAGTATGTCCTGGTCTACACAAATAGTGCTCTAATGTACCTGGTCTAATGGTAATAGTGTTCTGGTCTAATAGTAAATAGTCTGTCTGGTTATAATAGTGTAGGTAACGGATGAATGTCTTGGTCTAACAAATAGTGCTCTAATGGTAATAGGTGCCTGTCTAACGGTAATAGTGTCCTGGTCTAACAGAATAGTGGTTAATGTATCCTGGTTAATGGTAATAGGGTCTGGTCTAATTGTAACAATGTCCTGGTCTGAAGTAATAGTGTCCTGGTTAATAATAGCAGTGTCCTGGTCTGATAGTAACAGTGTCCAGGTCTGATAGGTCAGTCTGATAGTAACAGTGTCCAGGTCTGATAGTAACAGTGCCCTGGTCTGATAGTAACAGTGTCTGGTTGTAGAACAGTGTCTGTGATAGAACAGTGTCCTGATTGATAGTAGTAGTGTCCTGGTCTGATAGTAATAGTGTCCTGGTCTGTGGTAACATGTCCTGGTCTGATAGTAACAGTGTCCTTGTCTGATAGTAACAGTGTCCTGTTGATAGTAACAGTGTCCCGTCTGATAGTAACAGTGTCTCCTGGTCTGATAGTAAACAGTGTCCTGGTCTGATAGTAACAGTGTCCTGGTCTGATAGTACAGTGTCTGGTCTGATAGTAGCAGTGTTCTGGTCTGATAGTAGCAGTGTCCGTGTCCTGGTCTGATAGTAGCAGTGTCTGGTCTGATAGTAGCGTGTCTGGTGATAGTAGCAGTGTCCTGGTCGATACTGATAGTAGCAGTGTCCTGGTTTAATAGTAATAGTGTCCTGGTCTAATACAAATAGTGCTCTAATTGTATCCTGGTTAATGGTAATAGTGTCTGGTCTAACACAATAGTGGTGTAATTGTATCCTGGTCTAGTAGTAATAGTGTCCTGGTCTAAAGGTATATTGTTGGTCTAACACAAATAGTGCTCTAATGTATCCTGGTCTATAGTAATAATGTCTGGTATAATAGTAATAGTGTCCTGATCTAATACAATAGTGTTCTAATTGTATCCTGGGCTAATAGTAATAGTGTCCTGGTCTAATGGTAATAGTGTCCTGGTCTAACACAAATAGTGGCTTAATTGTATCCTGGTTTAATAGTCATAGTGTCCGGTCTAATAGTAAGGTGTCCTGGTCTAACACAAAGTTCTAATGGATAATGTGCCCTGGTCTAATGGTATATGGCCTGGTCTAACAGAAATAGTGGTCTTAATTGTATCCTGGTCTAATGGTAATAGTGTCCTGGTCTAATTGTAACAGTGTCCTGGTCTGATAGTAGTAATGTGTCCTGGTCTAATAATAGCAGTGTCCTTGGTGTAATTGTAACAGGTCCTGGTTTTATTGTAACAGTGTCCTGGTCTGATAGTACAGTTCCTGTTGATAGTAACAGTGTCCTGGTCTGGAGTACAGTGTCCTGGTCTGATAGTTCAGGTCCTGGTCTGATAGTAACAGGGTCTGAGTTGATAGTACAGTGTCTGTCTGATGTACAGTCGTCCTGGTCTGATAGTAACAGTGTCCTGGTCTGATAGTAACAGTGTCCTGGTCTGATAGTAACAGTGTCCGGTCTGATAGTAGCAGTAGATGTCCTGGTCTGATGTAATGCTGTCCTGGTCTAATGCAACAGTATCCTGGTCTGATGGTAACAGTGTCCTGGTCTGATAGTAACAGTGTCTGGTCTGATAGTACAGTGTCTGGTCTATGGTACAGTGCGTTGATGGTACAGTGCCTGGTCTGATAGTAACAGTGTCCTGGTCTAATAGTAGCAGGGTCCTGGCCTGATAGTAACAGTGTCCTGGTCTGATAGTAGCAGTGTCCTGTCTGATAGTGCAGTGTCCTGGTCTGATAGTAGCAGTGTCCTGGTCTGATAGGAGCAGTCCTGGTCTGATAAGCAGTGTCCTGGTTGATAGTAGCAGTGTCCTGGTCTGTAGTAGTAGCAGGTCCTGGTCTGATAGTAGCAGTGTCCTGGTCTGATAGTAGCAGTGTCTGGTTGATCGTAGCGTGTCCTGGTCTGATAGTAGCAGTGTCCTGGTCTGATAGTAATAGTGTCCTGGTCTAATTAACAGTATCCTGGTCGGATGGTAATAGCAGTGTCCTGGTCTGATAGTAGCAGTGTCCTGGTCTGATAGTAATAGTGTCCTGGTCTAATTGCAACAGTATCCTGGTCTGATGGTAACAGTGTCCTGGTCTGATAGTAACAGTGTCC
>JAACNH010007474.1:0-14893 GCA_019447015.1 Hymenochirus boettgeri | reverse complement strand
AGCCTAACATAAAACGAACCTACAACCAATAGATACAATAAAAGAAACACGAGCCTAGTTCCCACAATAAAAGATAACACATATAGATGTGTGATAGATACAATATAAAGATACACAGGATACTAGTACCACTGATATATACAATAAAATACTAGGTACAAAGACAGACCCGCACTACAATACATAACTAGAACCACCACACGCGATAGCCTGCATCGATAGAATCAACGCTACCAGATAGACTCGCCCATTCAAAACCCACCGAACGCACGAACCACCAGATAATGCACTCGCACGACCCCCCTAGAATAGTATAATCCGCTCACCAGACTAGAAGACTGATCGACTACGCACACTAATTAGTACACCCCACAAGCTAAGAAGCTGAAGATTAGAATAATAGATCCCCCCCAAGATCCGAACCCGATAAATCACACTAATAGATACACAGATTCACCTGAATCGAATGATCGATACACAGATAGACTGCAACTCCATAATGAGATACACAAGAATAGACTGATATAGAATAATAGATTACACAGAGAGATCGACTAAATCACACCTCATAGATCACAGATAGGATGACACCAGCATTAGATAATAGCTCCACGATAGGCTGCACTACAATACACCTCAAGATCCACACCCGCTAGACCGATAGATAGAAATAATACCCCCCCACACACGATAGACCTGTAAATAACACTACAGACCAAGATAGACTGTAGATAGACTCATCACGCACACTTACACAGATAGAATGATACACATCCCCACCCCCCCCCCCCCCCCCCCCCCACCACACACACACCACCCCGATAACACCACGCAGATAGACTGATAGATTATCCCCCACTCAGATAATAGCATGAAAACAGATAGACTGACGAGAAATACCACATAATAGATACAAGATAGATGATAGATCGCGATAATAGATACACAGATAGACGGATAAATACAAATCGATACCACAGATAGACTGATGATAGAATAATAGATACACGATGACTGATAAATCCAATAAGAGATCACCAGAAGATATCCTGATAGATAGAATAATAGATACCAGATTTAGACCTGATAAATACCTATAATAGATACACAGATAGACTGATAGATAGAATAATCGATACACAGAAGACTGATAAATACAATTAATAGAACACGCTGATGCCTGCTAGCTCGACAATCATAGACCCGCTCGACTGATTTAACTACAATCCATTAGCTCCCAGCTCGATCGATGCTGATAGCCTACTAGACCCCCGCTCGCCTGCTGCTTCGCGCCTAGAATCCTCGATACCCGCTAGCCTGATAACTCCAATCATCGCTCCCCAGCGCTCGCATGCTAGCCCCCGGAACCACCTAACCCTCACACCCAGTGCCCCTCCCCACCGCACAGCACCATGGCGATCCGCTCATAGCTTTTACCCGTGGAGATCACTCCACCATCACGATCCCCCGCTGCCCTCGCCGCCACCAGACCTCTCGCTAGCCCTAAGCGCTACCCCAGCTCGCTGATCCACTCACTAATCGATCCCCAGCTGCTGCTCCGATTAGAACAACCGCATCCCCCCTAGCCTGCACACCCTCCACTCAATCCGATCCCCCCCAACCCACCCCCTGGTTTGGACTGGAGTCCCCGACCCTACTACCCGCCCATAAAGACGCACTTCCCCAGCCTCGCACCATTAGCTCGCTTCCTCCCCCCAGCCTCGCTGTCCTCCCTCCTCACGCTTCCCTTGTGACTCCGGGTGCATGCAGTACGCCCTACTGTGGTTCCGTCGTCCCATGTAGTGACCGATTCGTGTTCTTTGCACCCGGAATCCACACCCATCCTAGCGATAGACAGCTGCCCGCTAGCCTCGCCTAATACCTTGTCGAGCCCGTAGGCTCTCGTCTGGCTGCCATCTACACTCGATAAGCTACGCTCGCCTGATCGCTCGACTTTAACCCCCTGCTACCCACGACCCCCCCCGACTTAGCCTCCCTGACTACCTACAATACTAGATACCCGTAGGATCGATAGCATACTAGCTCCACCGACGACTGCTAATCCCATCCATAGATACACAGCTAGACTGCTGACTAGCCTACTCGATACACAGCACCTTGCCTGATTACAACAATACTCGGATCCCCCGATCGACTGATAGATAGAAATAGATTTAACAGATGACGATAGATAGCATAATAGATACACAGATAGCCTGATAACCTACATCAATAGTCCCACCCACAGCATTCCACCCCCCCCTCCCAGCCCCCTGATCGATCGCACACATAGATCCCGCTCGCCTGATCCACCCATACTCGCTACACAGATAGACGGTCGCAGCCTCCTAGCCCCCCACCCACCCCCGATCGCCAGACAACCTCAGGACGCTAACTCCCCCTACTCGCTACCCGAGACTTATAGACTCCCCCCCCTAGAATAATGATACACCGCTAGCCTGATCGATCGCCTCAGCACGATACACAGACCCCTAGCCTTGGGATTAGACCTCACAATACCCATACCCGCCACTAGAAACCCTACCCACCACGCACAACTTCTTCTAGCCACCTGACTCGATGAGAATACCGACCACCGCCGACCGCTGACTCGACTCAACCACAGCAATCAGCTCCCCGCTAGACTGATAGATAGCTAATCGATACCCAGAGATCGCTGATTGCCACAAACCCCCCACCAATTAGTCATCACACACCGACCCTGGGACGCGCTCGCTCACGACCACATCGACACACCGACCCTAGACCCCCCCCCCCCTGATCACTCCCCTACTCGCACACGATAGATCGACTGATAGATAGAAATAATAGATCCACCGATTAGACTGATAAATTAAACCCAAATCTAAATAGCATACATACAGTAGATCGATAGAAGAATAATAGATACACAGTAGACTGATAAATACAATAATAGAACACGATAGATAGACTGTCAGATCCCCCCCCGCACGCCTCAACAGACCAATAGATATACTCACACTCAGACTACCGAGAGGCACTGATAAATACAATAATAGATAACACAGATAGATAGGACTGATAGACTAGGAAATAAAGATACACAGATAGACTGATAAATACAATAATAATAACACAGATAGATACAACAATGGATACATTGTGGGTCATGCATGTTGCTTGGGGCATGTGCAGAATCGCTGGTGATGGTGTGTATATTTAAAATATAATAAAGGGTGCAGGGGTATACTACAGACATTAAGGGACATTAAATATGCTGGATTGTTGTTATTGGTCAATTGAAAATTGATGGATGAGGTTGAAAGGTGGAGGGGATTTGTGGTAAAGCTGAGGGACAGAGAGAAGAAAGGCCAGATTGGGTGGATATTGAGAGTGATGGATACAGATGATGGATCAGGCGATTGGATAAAGGTGATGGATCAGGGATGAATTAAGGTGACTGGATAAAAGGTTGTTGATGGGATTCAGCAGAGGATACAGGTGAGTATATTCAGGTGATTGGAGACAGGCGATTGGATTCAGGTGACAGGATGAGGGGATGGATCAGGTGATTGTATACAGTTGAGTGGATTCAGGTGATTGATCAGGTGATTGGATACAGGCAAGGATTCAGGTGGATAGAATAAGGTGATGGGATTCGGGGATTCAGGTGATTGAACCAGGTGAGGGATATACAGTTGATGCATTCAGGGTGATTGGTTCAGGTGATTGGATTCAGGTGATGGATACAGGCGAGGGATCAGGTGATAGGATTGCAGTTGATGGGATTCAGGTGATTGGATTACAGGTGATTGGATTCAGGTGGGAAAGGAATAAGGGATTGTTGGATTAAGGTGATGGATACAGGATAGGTATACAGGTGCCATAGATTCAGGTGGATTGGGATTCAGGTGATGGATAGTTCTAGGGGTTGTGGATTCAGGTGATTTGGCTTACAGATGAGATAATCAGATGGATTCAGTTTGATTGGATCAGCTGATTCTTATACGGTTGATTCAGGTTGATTGGATAAAGTCAGTTGACATTGCTGGATTCAGCTGATTGATTATCAGGTGATGTGGATAAAGGGCAATTGGGATTCAGGTGATTGGATACGAGTGATTGGATTCAGGTTGATTTCGATAAAGTGATTGGATAAGATGACTGGATTTAGGTGATTTGGATTCAGGTGATAGGGTGATAACAGGAGGGAATGTCAGGCCCCCGGGAGCCAGTGCGATTACAGGGGAATGGATTACAGTTGATTGGATTAAGGTTGATTGGTACAGGCGATAGATACAAGGTGATTTGCACTTCAGGTATTGGATAAAGGTCCCCTGCTGGATACAGTTGATTGGATTACGCTGATCTGATTGACCAACCCCGCGCTGCATTCACTTCAGGTGATTGGATACAGGGACGGAACAGGTGATTGATTCAGGTGTTTGGATAAGAGGCAATTGGATTAGATTGACTGGCTTGGTGCTGGATTCAGGTGATAGGATACAGGATGGAATTCAGGTGATTGGCTTAGGGGGATTGGATACAGTTGATTGGATTCAGGGTGATTGGATACAGGCGATAGGATACAGGTGATTTGATTCAGGTATTTGGATAAAGGTGATCGGATACAGTTGATTGGATTCAGCTGATTGGATTCAGGTGATTGGATTTCATGGTGAGTGGCTTCGGTGTAGGATACAGGTGATTTGATTCAGGTGTTTGGATAAAGGCAATTGGATTCATTCTGGGATAGGGATAAGGTGATTGGATTCAGGTGAAGGAATTCGGGTGGTTGGATTAAGGTGATTGGATACAGGCGATAGGATACAGGTGATTTGATTCAGGTGATTGGATTCAGGTGATTGGATTCAGGTGATTGGATTCAGGTGATTGGATTCAGGGATGGCATAAAGTGCAATTGGATTCAGTGATGGATCAGGTGATTGGTTTTTTATAAGGGTTTGATTGGTTTTGATTGGATAAAGGTGGTTGGATTCAGGTGATTGGATTCAGGTGATTGGATACAGGTGATGTGTGGATAAAGGTGGTTGGATTCAGGTGATTGGATTCAGATGATTGGATTCAGGTGATTAGAATCTAGTGACTGAGATTGGCTAAGGGTACTGTGGGAGCTGGATCATGTGTCATGCTGAGAAATGTCTCCTGTGAGGGACACTGCATGTTTGCTATGGGTTTAACGTTGGTGAGAACTTGCATAGATTGAACAAGGATAATGAGATTGTCTACAGGCACAAGGCCCAGGTTCACCACAGTAATGAGCTGACAGCTCTGAGAAGGAGGGTGCTAGAGAAAACGCACTGAGCATGTGCCAATCTGTAAAAGTGTCCAAGACACAACATGTTAGGATAAAGAATATTTTTTCTTAAAGGTTAAATTAAAAGACCGCCATTATAAGATGAATTTATTAGAATTTATCCAGGATTATTTATCTTTTTCATTTGTTCTTGAAGCGAATCCTTATCGTAGCCGTTAATTTGTTGATTTTCTTTCTATTAGGTCCCTGGACGAAGAAACTGTAAAATTGGTGAGTGTAATGCATGGGGTTCTCGGATCTTGCACCGAAACGTTGTTGGACCACCCTTCCGAAAATCCGTGAGGTGTTTCATCTTGAAAGAAAATACAAACCAGGCCATTTAGGTGGAGCCGGTGAGAGCCAGCCGAAACAAGAGACCCACTTCCTCAAAATCAAAAAGCCCCTTTCCTACCGCAAAACCCATGGGACACGGATTTGGTTTACATCGAGAAGTCTCCAAACATTGTGACGAAGACCCTCACTCCCGGTTTTGGTTAGCATGGGACGCAAGGGCGGATGTGCAAAAAAAAAGGGCCATCAAACAACAGCGGCTGCGATCTGATTGTTTTGCGGATTAAGAGGTTACAACACCCACAGTACTCTAGGGTGTGGCAATGCAACTGGTAAATTTCATTGGTGCTGGTACGTCAAAGTGTAACACCTGTAGTGAAAAACAGAAGTCACGTTTGTAAATAAGTCTTCCGACCGGTCAACAGGCCAAGGGAGGGCCAACAGGCAGGGCAAACACCAATCAAATTCTCAGTCTCCCTGGAGCCTGGATATGGCCAAGAAAAATCTGACTAAAACCATGGAATGTATCTGTTCTTGGGCACAAGACCTAATTTGCATTCTGCCTTATCTTCGAAGCCATGTGAATAAGCCCCTTTTTTTGCTCATTGTGAGAGTGTGATGGGCTCATTCAGACAGACACAATAGTAACAAGTATTATACCAATGTGAATAAGAGCAGACACATCTCAGACACCCCCCCCCTCAATACAAATCATCCCAGTGAGGAAGAGAATCCAATGTGTGAAAGTCGCCATGTGTTCTGTAACAGTCGCCAAAAAACAGCGCAGCTGGTGTGAACAAACCCTTGGAATGTGTTAACAATGGGGCCAGTGTGGCTTCCCCTTAGAGGACTGGTTATGGCAGATTTGGTTTGAGAAGGGAAAGAAAATAAGACAACAAAAAAAAAAAAAAGGAACAAAGCGATCCCACGAAACTTCCCTTTTTCGTTAGCAAGCCGTTCTAACGCGCTGTAACCTTCTAGACGCTAATGATATTTAACAAAACGTGATAGATGAAAATTATTAATTTATTTGAATGGTTGAGAAAATAAATACCGTCTCATCTGGAAAAAAATTACAACCGCCCCCCCAACCTTTACCGTAAAGATTAGACGCCTCGGTGTGAACATGTGGGGTGCAGATTGTAAGCAAGGCACGATTGTTATGGTTTATACTGTTTGCGGCTAGTTTTAGCTGTCTGGAATATATTATCCTTCCCCCTTTAGTCATTATTAATTGTCGGAAAATATTAAATCTTTCATCGGGATTCCATTAAATGGAATCATAGGGCGTCCAATCACATCTTTCGCTTTGGGGGGAGGGAATGAAAGCGCCATTAGAAAAAAGAATATATTTTGTAAGAGGACTATTTTTATATGGATATTTTATTTCATACATACTGCTGTGATAATTTCTATATAAACCTTTCACTTTAGAAAACAATTTGGGGGTGTATTTTTAAACGTAAATTCTGATCTCCTCTCTTGGATGATGTATGATGTCAATGGATGATGATGTCACTGCTTGTAGGTTTAAAATGCACATTTTGTAACAACTTTGTTTATGTGTGTGTCATCACTGATTTGCACTATTATAAATTGACAGAATAACCACCATTGGCTGCATTTTCTATATCATTAATAGAGTTAATGCTTGTAATGCCCCATTTAAAAAAATTGTGAATTGACTTCCCAACATGACGTTATTTGCTGCCAATGAGCTTATTAATCTCAGTATTGTGCTACTGTGATTGTTTCTCAGTGACAGACAGCAGCCGACTTACCAGGCTCATTGATTCTCTGGGGTAAATCTCTTTGTTTTGACTTCTATAAATAGCCCCATGGCCACAATACAGATTAGAGGCAGACGTCCCCCAAATATCAACATGTATTCAACAATCGCAGATTAATTTATTGTCTTTTACTACTGATTGATGATGTAAAAGTGACAGATGTTTTTTTATACAGACTATTTTAATCAAGGGTTTTGCTTTTTATCCATCGGTTAAAGTTCATGAGAGTTTGGATAAGTTTTACACCAATGGGGACAACGTTTTGAACATTAAAAAACTCGACTGGTCTTATCGTTGTACTGGATTTAATCCACTGACGCTTGGTCTATTATAATGTTAATTAAAGGGACGGTTTTGGATCTGCCAACGCAAATGCTCCTACCAAACCTATGTGCAAAGAATCGGTCCTTTTTTATGTCGGTAAATGCAACAGTGTTGATCCATTTATTCTACAGCTGATCAGTTGGGTTTTAGCTGCATAAAATTTTTAGTCCAGAAGGTCTTTCCGGCTTTTTCTTTATAGGTTCCCTGTAATAGTTTTGATTGGCCAATGTGAGACGCGCGGAGGGAAGACATTGTATCGTTATTCAGGCTCGGATTTACCTTAGGCACAGTAGGCCTTTATAGTCTATGTGTCTTTCCCAAAAAAAAAGGAGGAAATGTGGGTGGCTTATTGGAGCGTGGTCTGTGTTTTTAGGGGTTGGGCTAAGGGCGCCAGGATTTTGTGCCTGAGGGTAAAACCTGTCCCTGGTGGCTACCTATGTCAGGAGGAAGTGAGCTTGTGTACAGAACTTTATGCTTTGTTCAACTTTAGATGAAGATTTTAAAGGGCAGTTTAACCCCAAGTGAAAAGTCAACATTTACCTTCCCACACTCGAAAACCTTAATACCCAATAGTGTTCTGTAGGGAGATATTTTATCAGAGTTTTGTTGTCTTTTTTTTCTAATCCGTTATCCTTTTCATATCTTCCCAGCATTGTAGCCATGACAGATAACATCACGGCCAATGATGTAGCAGATGGTCCCATCTCCACTGCACATGTGCAAAGCTCATAACAAGCTTGTAAAGCTTCAAGAGGAGACATTTGGGGAATAGGAGATTGAACTCAAGAAATTACTTTCTTGGTAAGGTAGTCATTATGTGGTCTTGAGGTGTTCATGGGGGACAAAATGCCCTTTAAAGCATTCATGTCATGTGGTTTATTTCAATGAGCTGCTTGGAACAGTAGGAGACCTACAACCCCAACTGTGTCCTAAGGAGCACGGGAGCTCCATGGAGAACAGGGAAGAGTTCTGCCCTCCTTAATATCAGTGCCTTACTCTGAGGTGTACAGCCCATGATGAGATGAAATGAAAGGGATTTATACTTGTTTTTTCAGTACTGTAGTTCCCTAGATAAAGGCCCATCAAAGGGGTTGCGAATGGCAATACTTGAATCCGTACGCGATCCTCACCCAGCGGGCTCTTTTTGTTACTGTTCAAAGACTTGAAACTTTATTTCCAACCATTATTTTGTCTTCCTCCATAGACTTTACCCTTTTACTTCAAAAATGAGAAGCCAGCACACAAAAATCAAGTGGAACTACACAATGCGATTATGGTAGACACAATGTTATTGGTGTAACTGCACCCACACAGAACATACATTAATTAGAATGGACATTGTTTCTAATCAATTGTGAGATGGGGTTCTTTGGAATTCTTGGAATTCTTTAAATTCTTTCCATTTATATCACAAGGCTTTGCTAAAAGGTTTTAAAAGTCAATTTCATCTCCTAAAAACATTCTTTGGGAACTTTACCCCTCATTTTCACTGAATCTCGACACTCTCATTTTAACATAAACTGTTTTCCCATGCAGATAGAAACTACGTTTATCTAGGACTGGACTTAGTAACGTCTTAAAACTTAACTTGGTTTATTCGTTTTTAGGTGTAAGAATCAATACAGTGAAAGATAAAGATGATGGAAATGCAACTTGAACATTCCCCATTTTTAAACCACAATCCCAAAGGCTCCGAATTCAAATTTCTTCCACATGCCCTGCTCCACTTTAAACCCCAATTTCTTTGGATAATTTAAAGGGCATCTAGACAGAAAAATAATTATTTTGTTGTTTTTTTTTAAATTCCCATTACTAAAAACTAACAGGGAGATTTAAATAAAACTTATCGTTTAAAATGGTGCAAAATTTGCCCCAACCAATCAGATGTTAGCTTTCAAATGTTAAATAGGATCTGATTGGTTGGGGCAAAATTGCCCCGTTTTAAACGATAAGCAAATTATTGAATAACCTGAATAATTCTCACATATTCACCTTGCTTCTTAGTATACAGGTTGTCAACTGTCCATCAGTGCTTATTAACTAAACTCTTCTTGCTGTGTGCAGTTTACTGTAACTGGAATAGGGACCATTGGAATGTGGTGGATTGCATGGTGGGAATTCAGCTTGAGTTAGTAATTCACATGATCTTTCTCAAGTTGCACACTCGCACTCCACCACACTCAACCACAACACATTTGAAATTTACCACTCACACCACTCGACCCAATCAACCACACCCCAAGCACCCACACGGCAACCATCCACTAGTCACACCACGCACTCACCACCAATCAGCACGCTACTCACACCACTCACCATACACCACGCACGCACACCACTCACTCACCACCACTGCACTCCAACGCCACTAACCCCACACACCTCACACAAAGGCAACTACATCATACCACTCAACACTCGAACACCACTCACACTCACTCACACCCACTCACTCACACCACTCACTCCACAACATCACCACACACTCTACTCCACTCACTCACACCAACTCACACCATTTGGCACCATTGCACCAACGCATCACTCTCACACCACTCGGTCACACACAGCACAATGTTGTATTTAGGACTTAAGACAGAGAGGTAGATTGAGACCATTGCATACAGTTGTCCTGTGTACTGATACCCGAAAACATGTAATGGTGAAGAAACTACAATAAAGCCTATACCACAGTACAGACTGTTTGCAAATTGTCTTAAATTCTACCTATTCCTTCAACTGTCTAAATCCATGTTGTTTAGGGTATGAGTGGAGACCCGTGGTGGTATTGGAGACAAAGCCTGGAACCATAGCAGCAGAAGGGCCCAACCAGTTGTTGTATCAGAGTTTGGTTTATGTACAATTATCCCTCCAAAGAATCTGATTGGGATTCGACTCCTTCTCTCTCTCTCTTCCTGGGTTAAAACTGAGCATGTGTGAGATCATAGATATAGGTAAGTGGTGTAGGCAGATCCAGAAATGAGGAGGACTCCTAGGATATCTCATAATCAGCAATCTTTATTCACACATAACATGTGTTCGGACCAGGGGTCCTTTCTCAAATGTGAGGAACACAGTGAATACACCCATATATTATAACATTAGAAACAGGAAGTGACATCCCACTTCCTGTTGGTGCACAAACCACTCATCCCTTCTTCTAATTCAAGCAAAGACCATCAGGTCAGTGGTTTCAAAACTGAGCAGCAAATTCCCAAAATGGGTGTTTTCTTGGGGTTGTATGATGAAGAGAGGGGAAGCGGTAAAAACCACTACGACTGTGCTCCTGTAGTGATAATGAGGAAAAATAACGGAATAATACTCAAGACATCAATAATACAAAATAATATACTAAGATAATATACAAATATAAGCCAGCCCTGTGGAATTGCAAACACAACGCCTACCACTATTCAAGAGCTATAAGAAATGCCCAAAGGTACCTACTAAAGAATAGAGTAGGATTCTCTATCCAAAAAATGTACAAATGGTTATGCCGGAGTACGATCTAACCTTAACGATAGCCATACCTTGTTGAAGTGATTATAAGCGACTATGGACCGGGCAGATGATTATCTGTAAAGGAAGTACAAAAGGCAAGGTATTAGGGAATATTGTCATAGATAACATTAAGAGACCAAGATTCATTCAAAACCATGTGGTACAAGGGTTTCTAGCAGTCTAATCCAGTAGCATTCCTTGGTAAGAGCATTTAACAATATTACCTCCTCTCTTGGGGGTATGGATTGTCTCCAGAACAGTCCACTTGGTTGGCTGTGTGTGTGAGTTAAGTCATGGAATGCCTGGATTACTGTCGTGTCATAACCAGTACCATGTTGTAATTTCTAATGTCCCTTTTGTGTTCTTTAATTGGTTCTTTAACCTCCCTTATTGTTTGTCCACATAGCAGGTGCCACAGGGGCACTTTAAGAGATATACTAACTGTGTCGGCTACAGGTGGCGTAGTCTTGAGTTAAGTGAGGTTCCCTTTAACGGGTGGGTGATGTATCTGGAATCACCTTGATAATGAGGCACAGCAATGCAGTTTAAAAGGGGAATGTCCCTTTCTTAGGGATACCTTGAATATAGTGTTGTGTCAGATATATCCCGCTGGGCATTAGGCTACCCTCAGTGTTTTACTCTTTGGTAGCTGAACAAAGGTTTATCCTTGAACAATCGCTGAGGTGTTGCTTTTTGGATAAGGGGCCAGTTGGTTTTGATGATTTTTTCTATGTGGTTGCTCTGCGTGCTGAACCTGATACAAATGGGATCCGTTGTTTGTGGTGGATTGCCCTTTTCCTATATTTCAAAAGCGTATCTCTTTAATGTTTTTAACCGTTTTTTCTGTTCTTTAGTCAAAACCCGGGGTGAATTACCCTCTCTAGCCAATGTTGTATAACACACCTTAACCGCGGGCCTCCTCATTATCTAGATTTCGTCAGCGGATATTCGTTCTTGCCCTAATAAAACTGGCTTTTAGGGATTGCTTTAAAAGATTTTGGTGTATGGAAACTATTGTCAGGAGTAGGTATCCTGTCCGTGGTTTTGCTATACAAGGATGTTCTGAAAGCAAGTTGTTTTCTAGTACAATGTGTACGTCAAGAAAGTAAGTGTTCAGTCGAATATCGTATGTGAAACTAATCTGGGGTGGGCTTTTGTTGGCTGCATTTATCATTTCCAAGAACTCTGCTTTCTCCCCACTCCATATGGACCAGGATGTGTATCTACATATCTGGATATTTTATTATATGTGGGGCAAAAGGGAGATTTTAAAAAAACCTTATTTCTCAATTTTTTGCATGAAAAATATTAGCAAAGATTGGAGCCACTGGCAGCCGCCTATTGTGATTCCCTTCGTGTTTTGCCAATTAGAACGTGTTATCGAATCTAAAATAATTCTTTTTGAGTACTAGTGTCAGACAGTCAAGTAAAAAAAATATAAGTTGGTGTGGAAGACCAGTGTGAGGAGTGCTTCCTCTACACATGCAATGCCTTCTCTTGTGGTATAGAGGTACTATAGACTCTGTACATCAATGTGGCCAAATGTATGTGTCTGGAGGGAGGCTAATGTCTTGTAGTATTTGTAGCAATTCTGTAGTGTCTTGCAGGCAGGATGTGATTGTTTCACATAAGGTTTGTAGTGAAAACCAAAATTTGGAGAGGGGCTCGAGTACAGAGCCTATCCCCGATACTATGGGCGGCCCGGGGTGTTCTCCAGTGATTTGGGATTTTTGGGGAGTAAGTACATGATCAGGTGTTCACTAGGATGTTGTTGATAAGAAATAATATTTAGTTGTATTGGAAATAAACCATTAGTGCAGGCTTCAGTTACAAATAGGCGGATCTATGTAATAGTGAGGCGGTGGGGTCTTGTTAATGGGTTCGTAGTGTCCCGGATTGTAAGTTGGCGAAGTGCCTCTTTATGTATTGGCATCTATCCATGACTACCACTGCCCCACCTTTATCAGCCTGTTGATAACTATGGATTTATTCTCTATGGATGGTTCAAGATAAACCTTTGTTTCAGCTACCAAAGAGTAAACACTGAGGGACAAACCTATGCCCAGCGGATTATATCTGACACAAGCACTATATTCAAGGGTATCCCTAAGAAAGGACATTCCCCTGTTTAAACTGCATATGCTGTGCCTCTATTATCAAAGGTTGATACATCACCCACCGTTAAAAGGGGAACCGCATTAACTCAGAGGACTACGCCACCTGTAGCACGAACAAAACAGGTAGTATATCTCTTAAAGGCCCTGTTGGACTGCTATGTGGGAAAAACAATAAGGGAGGTGACCTGTTAAAGAACGCATTAAAGAACACAAAGGGACATTAGAAATTTATACAACACATGGTACTGGTTCTGTTAGACACGACAGTATCCAGGCATTTCCATGAATTGAAACATACACACAGCCAACTCAAGTGGACTGTTCTGGAGACAATCCATACCCCAAAAAGAAGGGAGGTGAGGTATTTTTATATTGTTAAAATGCTCTACAAAGGGAATGTACTGGATTAGATGCTAGAGACCCTTGTACCACATGGTTTGAATGATCTGGTCTCTTAAATGTTTTATCTATGACAATTTCTAATACCTTGCCTTTGTACTTCTTTACAGATATAATCATCTGCCCGGTCCATAGTCGCTTATTAAGCACTCAACAAGGTATGGCTATCGTTAAGGTTAGATCGTTACTCGGGGCAGAACCATTTAGTACATGTTTTGGATAGAGAATCTACTCTTATTCTGTAGTAGGCCTTTTGGCATTTCTTTATAGCTCTTGAAAGTGGTAGGCGTTGTGTTGCAATTCCACAGGGCTGGCTTCTATTTTGTATATTACTTGGGATTTATTTTGATATATTTTGTGCTTGAATATTTTCTTTATTCCGTTATTTTTCTCATTTTCCATACAGGAGCACGGGTCTAGTGGTGTTAGGCCTTCCCCTCTCTTCACATATCCCCATGTTTGGGAATTGCTGGACTCTGTTTATGAACACTGACCATGTTGTGTCTTTGCTTTGAATTAGAAGAAGGGGGAGTGGTTGTGGCACCAACAGGAAGTGGGATTGCACTTCCTGTTTTCTAGTTTATAATGGGTGATTCACTGTGGTCCTCACATTTGAGAAAGGACCCCTGGGCCGAAAAATGTTATGTGTGAATAAAGATTGCTGAATGAGATTATCCTAGGAGTCTCCTCATTTCTGGATATGCCTACACACTTACCTATCTACAAGTCTTAGTGATTGGGACAGATCACTGGCGATATCCAGACGCAATTTCAAGGCTTATTAGGTTGCAGAACTGACTCATGTGTGAGATCACGAGCTAGGGGAAGAGGCAGTTTTTCTGCACTGTAAGTTTTGCTGTTTATGTTAGTTTGAACTAATTAAAAAGAAAAACCAAAAAACAACGTGGTATTTTGACACTGTCAGTTTTGCCTGCAGTCTTGTCCTTCAAAAAATAGTCTATAGGAAAAATACCATTTGAAGGGTTTGTTTGTTTGTGTACCGGGTGTTTGTGATTGATGAGTTTTCTGTAGCCCTGACAAGGATTATTCACATTTCAAATTGGCCAGTTGCCTCAAAAACCATTCCATCCAGAGGAAAATCCTACTGAGCAGCAGAGAGGAGAATTCCTGATTATTGCTAAACACAATGTGACAATGTCCAATACAAAAAA
>JAACNH010007473.1:0-14895 GCA_019447015.1 Hymenochirus boettgeri | reverse complement strand
GACAATATTGACCTCCCGGAATATATTCAACAGACTCCACTAGAAAGACCTGTGTAGTCAAAAGTAACCCCCAAAAAGCACTCGCGCATTGCAGATAAACAAAGTGTGTATACGGGCGTGAAGTGTAATTGGCTAGGTTCCAGATCACCTGCTGATTGTAGGACGCTCTTAATAAATGCAGCTAGCAGGGCGGCACTGATTGCATTACTGCTGACTCAGCCTTGCTGCATGTGATTTTAATAGGTGTCCTCTGATTTTCATTGATCTGGAAACCCAAAGTATCAAAATTCTATCGGGTAAGTAAAGCGGTTTTCGTCCAATAATTATTAGTATGAAAAGATATTTGTAGTGCCGCATGTCCAATATATTGATGGAAGTAATAAGAGTAACAGACAGATCTGTGTACACACAGTACAGATCAGTGAAGATGACAGACAGGATCTGTGTACACCACAGTTACAGATCAGTGATAGATGACAGACAGGATTGTGTACACACAGTACAAGATCAGTGATAGATGACAGACAGGATCGTGTACACACAGTACAGATGAGTGATAGATGACAGACAGGATCTGTGTACACACGTACAGTCAGTGATAGATGACAGACAGGATTGTGTACAACAGTACGATGAGTGATAGGACAGACAGGATCTGTGTACACACAGTACAGATCAGTGATAGATGACAGACAGGATCTGGTACAACAGTACAGATCAGTGATAGATGACAAGACAGGATCTGTGTAAACACAGTACAGATCAGGGTAGATGACAGACAGGATCTGTGTACACACAGTACAGATCAGGATAGATGACAGACAGGATCTGTGTACACACAGTACAGATCAGTGATAGATGACAGACAGGATCTGTGTAAACAGTACAGATCAGTGGATAGATGACAGAACAGGATCTGTGTACACACAGTACAGTCAGTGATAGATGACAGACAGGATCTGTGTACACACACGTACAGGATCAGTGATTATGACAGACAGGATCTGTGTAACACAGTACAGATCAGTGATAGATGACAGACAGGATCTGTGTACACACAGTACAGATCAGGGATAGATGACAGACAGGATCTGTGTACCACACGTACAGATCAGTGATAGAGACAGACAGGATCTGGTGACACACAGTACAGATTCAGTGATAGATGACAGACAGGATCTGTGTACACAAGTACACATCAGTGATAGATGACAGACAGGATCTGTTGTACACACAGTACAGATCAGTGATAGATGACAGACAGGATCTGTGTACACACAGTACAGATCAGTGATAGATGACAGGACAGGATCTGTGTACACACAGTACAGATCAGTGATAGATGACAGACAGGATGGTGTACACACCGTACAGATCAGTGATAGATGAACAGACAGGATCTGTGTACAAATAGTACAGATCAGTGATAGATGACAGACAGGATCTGTGTACCACACAGACCAATCAGTGATAGAGACAGGACAGGATTGTGTACACACAGTACAGATCAGTGATAGATGACAGACAGGATCTGTGTACACACAGTACAGATCAGTGATAGATGACAGACAGGATCTGTGTACACACAGTACAGATCAGTGATAGATGACAGACAGGATCTGTGTAACACACAGTACAGATCAGTGATAGATGACAGACAGGATCTGTGTACACACAAGTACAGATCAGTGATAGATGACAGACAGGATTGTGTACACACAGTACAGATGAGTGATAGATGACAGACAGGATCTGTGTACACACAGTACAGATCAGTGATAGGAGAACGACAGGATCTGTGTACAACACAGTACAGATCAGATTATCTCTATGAACATCATAATAAATGCTGGGCTGTTTGGTGTTTCCATCAGGCGCGGCTAGGCTCCTTATAGGGAGTCTATACGTGCCACGGCCGAATTTGCCACTGCCGAAACCGCATGATCGATCGAATTATCCGACCAGTCTGATTGTTTGTTCGGCCGATTTGGCTGAATCCGCCCACACTAGCCATATTTTCGGCCGATCAACCGAAAGTGCCAGGAAGGATGGTCGGTCGGGAAAATATTGGCAGGTGTGTACCCAGCCTTAGGCTATACCCGTGTTAGTGACAGTGCTAGTTATCAAGATGTTTTGTCGATTCTCGGTCTGAGATTTTGTGACCTGATGCCCTGCTCTGGGATATGGCCTGGCCTGGTGTATTTATGGCCTGACTGTGTATTATTGGCCCGGGACTGTGTATTATGGCCTGGCTTTGTATATGGCCCGACTGTGTTTATGGCCCGGTGGGTGTATTATGGCCGCTGGTTTGTATTATGGCGGCTGTGTTTATGGCAGGCTGTGTATTATGGCCCGGCTGTGGTTAGGCCCGGCGTGTATTATGGCCGCTGTGTATTAGCCTGTTATGGCCCGGTGTGTATTATGGCACGGCTGTGTAGTTGGACCGGCTGTGTATTATGGCCGGCTGTGTATTAGGCGCGGCTTGTGTATTATGGCCTGGGTGTATTATGGCTGGCTGTGTATTTAGGCGGCTGGATTATCGGCCTGGGGCGCTGTTTATTATGGCCGGTGGATTAGCCGGCGTGTTGTATTATGGCCCGGCTGTGCTGCATTATGGCCGGCTGTGTATTTGGCCCGGCTGTGTATTATGGCCGGCGGTTTGATGTGGCGTATTACTGCGCACGGCCCTGCTGGTATTATGGCCTGGCTGTCGGTTATTATGGTTCGGTCTGGTTGTATATGATGGTGTGTATTATGGTCTGCGTGTGATATTATGGCCTGGCTGTATATTATGGCCTTTTTGCTGTGTACAGATGGAAACTGGAGAAATGGAGGTTCTGCACCGGTCTGTAGGTTGCTATAGAGGGGGTGTGCAGTGTTACCATCTTTATGCAGATTGTAGTGTCCAGACATGAATGGAATCTGCTGAGTGGTCATTTATGTGCGATGGATGGCAGTTCGTAAATGATCGTGATATTTCGTGGTTTTATGCAAGCAGACGGCCGGGACGTGCGGCGAAGGCGGAGGAAGAGGCAGGTAAGTAATGATCGGGGAGTGGGGTTTCTGGACATCAGAATAATGCTGGGTTGGGGCTGGGGAGGAAGCGAGATTTTTGGCCCCCAACTGACTGATGTTGTCCATGTACTAGTCCACGTAACAATCTATATAACAGTCTTAACTATCTATTAACAAACCTATATAATAGTCTTGTAACAATCTATAAACAGTCTATATAACAATCTATTTAACAACCTAATAATAGTCCATGTAACAATCTATTAAACAGTCTATATAACAATCGATGTAAAATCTATATAACAGTCTATATAACAATCTAAGGTAACTATATATAGCCATGTAACATCTATATAACAGTTATATCACAATCATGTAACAATCATATAACAGTCTAATAAGATCATGGAGCAATCTATTAACAACTATGTAATAGTCCATGTAACAATCTGTTATAAAAGTCTATATTAACAATCTATGTAACATCTATATAACAGTCTATATAACAATCTATGTAACAATCTGTCCCATCCTGACCGGAAATTCGGTTCCGGTCTTTTAAACTGTCAGATTGAGAGTATCTTTACTGATACGCGTGATCAACAGTACGTACAGAGAGCAATAGACAAGTTAACGACAGAGAGCAGTAGACAGACTTAAGAGAGCAGTAAGAGTAACTTTACAGAGAGGCAGTAAAGTCAACTGACCTTTACAGAGAGCAGTAGACAGCTCGTAAAGAGAGCAATAGACAGTAAAACTACGAGCGCGTAGGGTAGTCAGTAGAGTTACAAGAGTGGTAGTCAGTACTTAACAGAGACAGTGACAGTACTTACAGAGAGCAGTAGACAGTACTTACAGAGACGCAGTAGTCTAGTACTTACAGCAGAGAGCAGGGTAGACAGTACGTAAAGAGAGCAATAGACAGTACTTACCGAGAGCGGAGGTAGTCGTCGATACAGAGAGTTGGTAGTCAGTACTACAGAGAACAGGTAGATCAGTACTTACAGAGAGCAGTAGCCAGTACTTACAGAGGCAGTAGATCAGTACGTACGAAGAGACAGTTAGTCAGTACTTACAGAGGCAGTAGTCAGTACTTACCGAGAGCAGTAAAGACCTAGGTACGTACAGAGAGCAGTAGTCAGTACTTAAGAGAGCGGAAGACAGTACTTACAGAGAAGCAGTAGTCAGTACTTACAGAGGTAGCAAGTAGTCAGTACTTACAGAGAGCAGGTAGACAGTACTGACAGAGGCCAGTAGTCAGAGTTCTTTACAGAGAGCAAGTAGCAGTACTTACAGAGGAGCGTAGTCCAGTACTTACAGAGAGCAGTAGACAGGTACTACAGAGAGCAGAGTAGTCCGTTATTATAGAGAGCAGTAGTCAGTACTTACAGAGTAGCGGAAGACAGTACTTACAGAGAGCCGTAGCCAAGTACTTTAAGAGAGCAGTAGACAGTACTTACTGAAGCAGTAGACAGTATGTACAGGAGAGCAGTAGTCAGTACTTACAGAGAGCAGAGTAGTCAGTTATTACAGAGAGCGGAAGACAGTACTTACAGAGAGCAGTACGTCAGGTACTTACAGAGAGCAGTAGTCAGACTTTACAGAGAGCAGTAGACAGTTACTTACAGAGAGCGGAAGACAGTACTTACAGAGAGCAGTAGTCAGTACGTACAGAGAGCAGCTAGTCGTCTCTACAGAGAGCAGTAGTAGACGTACTTACAGAGAGCAGTAGACAGTACTTACAGAGAGCAGTAGTCAGTACTACCAGAGAGCGAAAGACTAAGACATTACTTACAGAGAGGGGGGGCAGGAGTCAGTACGTACAGAGAGCAGTAGTTCAGTACTTACAGAGGCCTGAAGGCAGTTAGTACTTACGAGGAGCAGTAGTCAGTACTTACAGAGCAGTGTCAGTAATTACAGAGAGCGGAAGGACCAGTACTGACAAGAGAGCAGTAGTCCGTACTTACAGAGAGCAGTAGACAGTACTTACAGAGAGCGGAAGGCCAGTACTTCAGAGAGCAGTATAGTAGTACTACAGCATGCGTAGTCAGTACTTACAGAGAGCAGTAGACATGGACTTACAAGAGACGGGAAAAGACTGGCAGACAGTACGTACAGAGAGCGTAGTCAGTACTTTACAGAGAGGGAGTAGTACGTAAGAGAGCACTTGTGGTTAGACAGTACTTACAGAGAGCAGTAGTTCAGTTACTTACAGAGAGCAGGTAGTCAGTACTTACAGAGAGCAGTAGACAGTACTTACAGAGAGCAGTGACAGTACTTACAGAGAGCAGTAGACCAAGTACTTACAGAGAGCAGAAAGTCAGTACTTTACAGAGAGGGGGGGGCAGGGGAAAGACCAGTACTTACAGAGAGCATAGTCAGGACATTACAAGAGAGCAGTAGTCCAGTACTACAAGAGGAGAGCGTAGACAGTACTTACAGAGAGCAGTAGTCAGTACTTACAGGAGCAGTAGTCAGTACTTACAGAGAGAGTAGTGCAGTTACTTACAGAGAGCGTAGACGAGTACTACAAAAGAGCAGTAGTCAGTATTATAGAGAGCGTAGTCAGTACTTACATGAGAGCGGAAAAAGACAGTATTAAGAGAGCGGGAAGACAGACTTACAGAGAGAGTATTCAGTACTTACAGAGAGCAGTAGACAGTACTTACTGAGAGGCAGTAGACAGTATAGACAGTATGTAAAGAGAGCAGGTAGAGTCAGTATTACAGAGAGCAGTACAGTAGTCAGTACTTACGAGAGCGGAAGCCAGTACTACAGAGAGCAGTAGTCAGTAATTACAAGAGAGCAGTAGAGTAGTCAGTACTTACAGAGAGCAGTAGACAGTACTTACAGAGAGCGGAAGACAGTACTTACAGAGAGCAGTAGTCAGTACTTAACAGAGAGCAGCAGTAGACAGTCCTTACAGAGAGAAGTAGACAGTATTAAAGAGAGCAGCAGTCGTCAGTACTTACAGAGAGCGGAAGACATTACTACAGGAGCAGTAAAGGGTTCAACGTGTTTGTTACTGTACAGAGAGCAGTAAGTAGTTCAGTAGACTTACAGAGAGCTGAAGGCAGTATTACAGAGAGCAGTAGTCAGTACTTACAGAGAGCAGTAGTCAGTACTTACAGAGAGCGAAGACAGGGGTTTTTTAAAAACTTTAAAACAAGAGATGCAGTTAGTCAGTACTTACAGAGAGAGTAGACAGTACTGTTACAGAGACGGAAGGCCGTACTTACAGAGACCAGTAGTCATGTAATACAGAGGCAGTAGTCAGTACTTACAGAGAGCAGTAGACATACTTACAGAGAGCGGAGAAGTACTACGAGAGCGGTAGTCAGGACTTACAGAGAGACGGTAGTCAGTAAGTACAGAGAGCAGTATGTCAGTACTTACAGAGCAAGCAGTAGGCTCAGTATTACGAGAGCAGTAGTCAGTACTTACAGAGAGCAAGTAGACAGTACTTACAGAAGCAGTAGCAGTACTTTACAGAGCAGCAGTAGTCAGTACTTACAGAGAGCCAGTAGACAGTACTCCAGAGAGCAGTAGACGATTACTTCAGAGAGCAGTAATCAATACTACAGAGGAGCAGTAGCAGTACTTCCAAGAACAGTGTCAGTACTACAGAGAACAGTAGACAGTTACTTACAGAGAGCAGTAGTCAGTACTTACAGAGAGCAGTAGACAGTACTTACAGAGAGCAGTAGACAGTACTTACAGAGAGCAGTAGTCAGTACTTACAGAGAGCAGTAGTCAATACTTACAGAGAGCAGTAGTCAGTACTTACAGAGAGCAGTAGACAGTACTTACAGAGAGCAGTAGCAGTACTTACAGAGGAAGCAGTAGTCAGTACTTACAGTTGAGCAGTAGACAGTACTTACAGAGAGCAGTAGCAGACATACTTACAGGAGAGCAGTATCAATACCTTACAGAGGAGACGTAGACGTACTACAGAAAGCAGAGTCAATACCTTACAGAGAGCAGTAGACAAGTACTTACAGAGAGCAGTCGACGAGTAATTACCGAGAGGCGGGGGAAAGACAGACTTACACGCGCGCCGTCGTCACATCCTTAACAAGAGCCGTAGGCCATCCGTACAGAGAGCAGTGGTCCAGTACTTACAGAGCGCAGGAGCAGTCCTTACAGACGAGCGTAGAGTCAGTACTTACAGAGAGCAGTAGACCGAGAGCAGTAGACTAGTACGTACAGAGAGCAGTAGACTAGTACTTACAGATGGCGAAGGAAGACAGTACTACAGAGAGCAGTAGTCAGACTTACAGAGAGCGGAAGGACAGTAGACAGTACTCAGAGAGCAGTAGTCAGATACCGTCGAGAGAGCAGTCAGCAGTACTTACAGAGAGCTGAAGGCGAGTACTTAGAGAGCAGTAGTCAGTACCTTACCAGAGAGCAGTTGTCAGTAATTACAGAGAGCGGGAAGACAGTACTTAACAGTCGAGCAGTAGTCAGTACTTACAGGAGGAGCAGTACGACAGTACTACAGAGAGCGGAAAAGGCCGTACTACAGCGAGCAAGTACAGTCGTTACGAGAGACAGTAGTCGAGTTAATTACAGAGAGCGGTAGTCAGTAACTTACAGAGAGCCGGTATGTCAGTACGTAAAGAAGCGGTAGACAGTACTTACAGAGAGCGGTAGCAGTACTACAGAGAGCGGGTAGTCAGTACTTACAGAGGCAGTAGACAGTACTTACAGAGAGCAGTAGACGAGTACACAGAAGAGCAGTTTAATCAATACTTTACGAGAGCAGTAGTCAGTACTTACGGAGAAAAGTAGACAAGTACTTACAGAGAGCAGTAGAAAGTTACTTACAGAGAGCAGTAGAGTAGGACAGTACTACAGAGAGCGTAGTCAGTCTACAGAGAGCAGTAGTAGACAGTACCTTACAGGAGAGCGTAGTCAGTACTTACAGAGAGCAGTAGTCAAGTATACCGTGAGCATAGACAGTAACGTACAGGGTAGCAGTAGTCAGACTACAGAGAGCAGTAAGTAGTCAATACTACAGAGAGCAGTAGACCAGTTACTTAGCAGGCAGAGTCACAATACTTACAGAAGAGAAGCAGTAGACAGTACTTACAGAGAGAGCATAGACAGTACTTACAGAGAGCGGGAAGACAGTACTACAGCGAGCGTAGTCAATAATACTTACAGAGAGCAGTAGACAGTACGTTACAGTAGCAAGTATAGACAGGTACGTACAGAGAGCAGTAGACAGTACTTACAGAAGCGCAGTAGTCAGTACCTTACAGAGAGCAGTAGTCAGTACTTACAGCGAGCAGAGACAGTAATTACAGAGAGCGGAAGGCAGATTACAGAGAGCGGAAGACAGTACTTACAGAGAGCAGTAGTTCATATTAGCATGCGAAGCAGTAGACAGTACGGACAGATAGCAGTAGACAGTGCTTACAGAGAGCAGGTAGACAGTACTTACTAGAGCAGTAGTCATACTTACAGAGAGCGGGGTAGACAGTGTACTTTGACAGAGAGCAGTAAGTAGTCAGTATCTACAGAGAGCGGAAGACAGTACTTACAGAGAGCCAGTAGTCAGTAATTACAGAGAGCAGTCAGTCAGTACTACAGAGAGATGGAAGGCAGTCTAAAGAGAGCAGTAGTCAGTACTTACAGAGAGCAGTAGTCAGTAACTTAAGAGAGCGGAATACAGTACTTAAGAGAGCAGTAGTCAGTACTACAGAGCGCAGTAGACCAGTTACTTACAAGAGAGCGGAAGGCAGTGTACTTAAAGAGAGCAGTAGTCAGTACTTAAAGAGAGCAGTAGTCCAGTACTTACAGAGAGCGGTAGTCAGTTTACTTACAGAGGGCGGTAAGTAGTCCAGAGTCAGTACGTTACAGGACGGGGGAGACAGACTTACAGAGACGGTAGCAGTACTTACAGAGAAGCGGTATAGTAGTCAGTACTACCCCCAAAGAGGCAGTAGACAGTACTTACAGGAGAGCATTGTGTTGGGACAGTACTGTACAGAAAGCAGTAATCAATACTACAGAGAGCAAGTAGTAGTCAGTACTGACAGGACAGTCAGAACCGTGACTTACAGAGAGCAGTAGACGATTATAGAGACAGTACTTATCAGGAGTAGACAGAGATAGACAGTACTTACAGTAAGAGCAGTAGTCAGTTACTTACAGAGAGCCGTAGGACAGACTTAAGAGAGCAGTAGTCAGTACTTAAAGAGAGCAGTAGTCAGTACTACAGTGAGCCGTAGACAGTACTTAAGAGAGCAGTAAGTTGGCAGGTAAATTACAGAGAGCAGTAGTCAATAATGACAGAGAGCAGTAGACAGTACTTACAGAAAGCGAGTCAAACTACAGAGAGCAGTAGAGTAGACAGTAACCGTAACTTCATGAGAGCAGTAGACAGTACTTACAGAGAGCGGCTACAGTACTTAGCAGAGAGCCAGTCGTCAATACTTACAGAGAGCAGTAGACAGTACGTCACAGATAGCAGTAGACAGTAAGTAAGAGAGCAAGTAGAAAGTACTACAGAGAAGCAGTAGTCCGTACTTACAGGAGCAGTAGCAGTACTTACAGAGGAGCAGTAGGACAGTACTTACAGAGAGCGGAAGGTCAGTACTTACAGAGAGCGGAAGACATGTACTTACACGAGAGGCCGTAGTCAATATTACAGAGAGCAGTAGACAGTACGTACAGATAGCAGTCACAGTGATTACAGAGAAGCAGTAGACAGTAATTACAGAGAGCAGGAGTCACTACTTACGAGAAGCGGGTAGACAGTATTACAGAGAGCGGTAGTCAGTACTTACAGAGAGCGGTAGCCAGTAGTTACAGAGAGCGGATAGTCATGTACTTCCCAGAGGCGGTAGAAAGTACTTACAGGAGAGCGGTGACCGTACTTACAGAGAGCCAGTAGTCAAGTAACTTACAGAGGAGCAGTTAGTCAGTAATTACTGAGAGCAGTAGACAGTACTTACAGAGAGCAGTAGTCAGTACTTTACAGAGAGCACGTAAGTAGACAGTACGTACAGAGAGCAGTAGACAGTACTACAGAGAGCAGTAGACCAGTACTTACAGAGAGCCAGTAATCAGGGCTACAGAGAGCAGTAGTCAATACTTACGAGAGGGTAGGGTAGACAATACTTAAGGCGCGGTAGTCAAGTTGGTACAGTATTTCACAGAGGCGGTAGTCAGTACTTCAGAGAGCGGTAGACAGTATTACAGAGAGACGGGTAGACAGTACTTACAGACGAGAGCGGTAGTCAGTAACTTTAAGAGAGCGGTAGTCAGTACTACTGAAGAGGCAAGTAGACATACTACAGAGAGCAGTAGTCAGTACTTACAGAGAGCAGTAGTCAGTACTTACTGAGAGCAGTAGACAGTACTACAGAGAGCAGTATCAGTACTTCCAGAGAGCATAGTCATATATTACTGAGCGCAGTAGTCAGACTTAAGAGAGCAGTAGTCATACTTCAGAGAGCAGTAGACAGTACTTAAGAGAGCCGTAGTCATTACTAACAGAGAGCAGTAGTCAGTACTTACAGAGAGCAGTAGGTCAGTACGTATGAGAGCAGAGTCAGTACTTAAGAAAGGTAGTATAGTACTTACAAGAGCGGTAGACAGTCTACAGAGGGCGGTAGTCAGTACTTACAGAGAGCGGTTAGTCAGTACTTACAGAGAGCGGTATCAGTACTACAGAGAGCCAGTTAGTCAGTACTTACAGAGAAGCAGTAGACAGTACTTACAGAGAGCAGGGTTAGACATCTACTGACAGAAGAGCAGTAGTAGTCAGTACGTACAGAGAGCGGTTAGGACAGTACTTACAGGGGCGGTTAGTCACGTACTTACAGAGAGCCGTAGTCAGTACTTACAGAATGCAGTAGTCAGTACTACAGAGAGCAGTAGACAGTACTTACAGAGAGCAGTAGTCGACTTACAGAGAGCAGTATCTCATGTCAGTCCTTACAGAGAAGCCAGTAGTCAGTTTAGTACTTAAGAGGCGGAAGACAGTACTTACAGGAGAGCGGTAGGTCAGTAATTACAGAGAGCGGGGGTATCAGTAAGTAATGAGAGCGGTAGACAGTACGTAAGAGAGCAGTAGGTCAGACTTACAGGAGAGCAGTTAGACGTACTTACGAAGAACAGTACGGTAGTCAGTACTACAGAGAGCAGTAATCAATACTACAGAGACAGTAGTCAGAATATTACAGAGAGCAGAGTCCGACTTACAGAGAGCGGAAGACAGTACTTACAGAGAGCGGTAGTCAGTACTACAGAGAGCGGTAGTCAGTATGTACAGAGAGCGGTAGACAGTACTTACAGAGAGCAGTAGTCAGTACTTACAGAGAGCAGTAGACAGTACTTACAGAGAGCAGTAGTCAGTACTTACAGAGAGCAGTAATCAATACTTACAGAGAGCAGTAGTCAGTACTTACAGAGAGCAGTAGTCGGACTTACAGAGAGCAGAGACAGTACTTACAGAGAGCAGTAGGAAGCGTAAATTACCAGAGAGCAGGTAATAAATACTTACCGAGGAGAGCAGAGTAGTCAGTAGTACTTACAGAGAGCAGTAGACAGTACGTACAGAGAGCAGTAGACAGTACTTACAGAGAGCGTAGCAGAATTAAGAGAGCAGTAAGTAGTCTAGTATTAAGAGCGAGTAGTCAGTACTACAGAGAGAGTAGACGTACTTCAGAGAGCAGTGAGTCATTACTTACAGAGAGCAGTAGTCAGACTTACAGGGAGCAGCTTGACAGTACTTAAGAGAGCAGTACAGTAGTCCAGACTTACAGAGGAGCAGTAGGGGGGTTTCCAGTACTTACAGAGAGCAGTAGTAGGCAGTACTTACAGAGAGCAGTAGTCAGTACTACAGAGGAGCCAGTAGTCAGTCAGTACTTTACAGAGAGCAGTAGTCAGTACTACAGCAGAGCAGTAGTCAGTACTTACAAGAGAGCAGTAGTCATACTTGACAGAGGAGGCCGTAGTCAGTACGTACAGAAGCAAGCAGTAGTCAGTTACTACACGTGAGCAGTAGAAGTTACTTAACAGAGAGCGTAGTCAGTACTTACAGAGAGCAGTAGTCAATAACTTACAGGAGGCAGAGTCAGTACTTACAGAGCACAGTAGACAGTACTTACTAGAGCAGTAACAGTACTTACAGCAAGAGAGTCAATACTTACAGAGAGCAGTACGACAGTACTACAGAGAGCAGTAGTAGTACTTCCAGAAAGGCAGAGTCAACTTACCGGAGCCGTAGCCCGTACTACCCGCGAGCAGTATAGTCAGAGACGCGAGCCGTCACTGGCCACTGACGACATCACGCACCGTCGCTGCATTGAGACTAGCTAGTATGAGCGGTAGACACCCGTACGTCACACAGAGCGAGAACAGAGTGAGTCATCCTTACAGCAGAGGTCAGTAGGACCAGCACTACTTACAGAAAGCAGAGTCAATACTTACAGAGAGAGGTAGACCAGTACTTACAGAGCTAATACAAAGACAGTGAGCTACAGATTACAGAGAGTCAGTAGGACAGTCACGAACAATAGAGCGTAGACAGTACGTACAGAGAGCAGTGACAGTACTTAAGAGAGAGTAGACAGTACGTCATAGAGCAAGTAGACAGTACGTACAGCGAGCAGTAGAAAGTACTACAGAGAGCAGTAGTCAGTGCTTACAGGGGGCAGTAGACAGTAACTACGAGGAGCAGTAGGTCAATAATTAGTGAGAGCGGTAACAGTACTTACAGAGAGCATGTAGTCAGTATCTTACCAGAGAGCAGTAGAACAGTACTTACAGAGAGCAGTAGTCAATCACTTACTGATGAAGCGGAGACAGTACTTACAGAGAGCGGTAGTCAGTACTTACAGAGAGCAGTGTCAATACTTAATGAGAGCGGTAGACAGTACTTACAGAGGCCAGGGAGACAGTAGTACATCGAGCAGTAGACAGTTAACGTACAGGAGCAGTAGACAGTACTTACAGAGACAGTAGTCAGACTACCAGAGAGCATTTAGTCAGTTGCTTACAGGGGGCCATTAGACAGTACTTACAGAGAGCAGTAGACAGTACTTACAGTGAGAGTAGACAGTGTTACGTACAGAGGCAGTAGACAGTAACGTACAGAGATGCAGAGACAGTACGTACAGAGGAGCAGTAGACAGTACTACAGAGAGCAGTAAGTAGTCAGTGCTTACTACCCCGGGCGGGCAGTAGACAAGTGCTTACAGAGGCAAGCGTAGTCAGTACTTAGAGAGCCGTAGTCAATACTTACGGGAGCGGCTTAGCAGTACTTAACAGAGAGCGGACGGGTCAGTACTTACAGAGAGTCGGTAGGCAGTTATTTTACAGATGAGAGGTAGTTCAGTACTTACAGGAGCGGTATTAGCCAGATACAGAGAGCGGTGGTAGACAGTATTACAGAGGAGCGGTTAGCAGTACTTACGAGCGGCGGTAGACAGTCGTAATGAGGCAGTAGTCAATTACTACTTGAGAGCGTAGACAGAATTGCAGAGAGACCGAGTAGGTCCGTACTTACTAGAGAGCCAGTAGTCAGTCGTACAGAGAGCAGTAGTCAGACTTACTGAGAGCAGTAGTCAGTTACTTACAGAGAGCAGTAGTCAGTACTTACAGGATGACAGCAGACAGTACTTACAGAGTGCAGTAGTCAGTACTTACAGAGAGCAGTGGTCCGCTACTTACAGAGAGCAGTAGTTCAGTACTACAGAGAGCAGTAGTCAATACTTACGAGAGCGGTAGCTACTTACAGAGAGCGTGGGTAGTCGTACTTAAAGAGAGCGTAGTCGTACTACTTAGAGCGGTTAGTCAGTAATTTTTTACAGAGAGTCAGTGTCAGTTACTTACAGAGAGCAGTAGACAGTACTGACAGAGAGCAGTCAGTCAGTACTTACAGAGAGCAGTAGTCAATATTACGAAGAGCAGGAGACAGTAGTTTCTACAGAGAGCAGTAGTCAGTACTTCCAGAGAGCATTCGTTCAAAAATTAAACAGAGAGCAGTTAGTCAGTAGTTGCAGGGAGCAGTAGTCCAATACTTACAGAGAGCGTTAGTCGGTATTACGAGATCAGTTACAGTTAAATTACAGAAATCAGTAATCATTCCTTACGAGAAACAGTGTCGGTACTTACAGACATCCGTAGTCAGTCCTTACAGAGCCCTAGACAATACTTTACAGCAGAGCCGTCGTTAAGTACTTGCCGCTGGCTCCCCCCTTTCCCCCTTTCCGTCACCCTTCCTTTCTTTGTCGTTGTTGCTTCCTGCCTTCCCCTCCCTCTTTCCTTTTCTTCCCCCCCCCCCCCCCTTTTCCCCCTCCCCCCCCCCCTCTCTCCCTCTCCCCCCTCCTCCCCCTCTTCCCTCCCTTTCCCTTTTTCCCTTCCCCTCCCTCCTTTCTTCCCCTTTCCCCCCTCCCCTCCCCTTTTCCCCCCTCCCCCCTTTTCCCTTCCCTTCCCCTTCTCCCCCTCCCCCCCCTTCCCCTCTAAACTTCTGTTACCTTTGCAAATCTTTTTGGTGCCCTAAAGCTTTCGTTGTGACTAATGCACATTCTCCCTTGGGGGACTGATACTAACTTCTCATTCTTCTCTTTCTTCTGCTTCTTCCAGGCAAGACAGGGCTGCTTGCTGATCTCTTGCCCAGTTTTGAAGTGGATTTTATGCCAGGTACCCAGTGTCTCTCTTTCTTTGTGTTTGCAGCTCTGTTTCTCATCTGTATGTCTCTCCATCTGTCTTCACTCACAGCCAGGTCAGGCTTTCCTTGTAGGTCAGTGCAGGGGCAAGCACAGGATATTCAAGGGGGGGAAATTCCTGAATGAGTTACCACCGAATCACCAACAAAAATCAAAACAATTCTGCATGCCGACAATCCACATGAAGATACAATCA
>JAACNH010007472.1:0-14895 GCA_019447015.1 Hymenochirus boettgeri | reverse complement strand
TATCTATGACTCATGACTTATCTATGACTCATGACTTATCTATGACTTATCTATGACTCATGACTTATCTATGACTTATCTATGACTCATGACTTATCTATGACTTATCTATGACTTATGCGGCCTACCTGCAGCCACTGTAGCAATGGCGCTTTCTTGGCCTACAATGTGCTCCTTCAGGCGGTGCTCCAAGGGGAACCTTCTCCTCTCCTCCAGGTCCCGTCTTCTCTGCTGTTCCAGGAACTGGAAAGGGAAAAGAGACAATTAGTCTCCTACGAAGGACTCTACTGCATGTGGCACAACGGGTCACTTACTAAAATTTTAGTTGGACAATGACACTGAGTGAGGAAGTCACCACATGGGGAGTATTTCAACATTTAAAAGGACATTGACAGCCCAGTGCCAGACTTTTATTCTTCAGGAGGGGGGGAGACAGGTCAGAATTATCTTTAAAACATAAAAAAGATTCAGCTACAGCGTGGATGTGATATATTTGTGGGATTTGGTTTGATGACGTGAGTAAGAAGTTAGTATCAGGTACAACGCGTGGTGTGGTATATTTGGATTTTAGAAATAGCGAGTAGAAGTTTAGATTCAGGTCCAGCGGTGGATGTGATATATTGGATTTTATATGAAGTGGAGTAACGAATTTAGATTCAGGTACAACCGGTGGATTGATATATGGTTGGATTTTATGACTGAACTGAGTATAGACAGTTAGATTCAGTACACGCGGTGAGGATATGGGATTTTTATGAGGTGAGAGGGGGGTTATTCGGTACAAGTTGATGGGTTATGAGAAGTTGTATAACAGTATTCAGTACAGCGGTGGAGTGTGGTATTATTTGATTTTATGATAAGTAGTGAATAAATTGTAGATTTCAGTACAAGCGGTGGATGTGATCATATTGGGATGTATGATGCGTAGTAGAAGTTAGATTCAGGTACGCGGTGGATGTGATATATTTGGATTTTATGATGAGTGAGTAGAAGTTAGATTCAGATACAGCGGTGGATGTGATATATTTGATTTTTATGATGGATTAAGAAGTTAGATTCAGGTACAGCGGTTGGATGTGGATATATTTGGATTTTGATGAAGCGGAGTAAGACGTTAGATTCAGGTCCAGCGTTGGATGTGATGATACATTGTGGATTTTATTATGAAGGAGTAAGAAGTTAGATTCAGGTACAGCGTGTGATGTGAATATTTGGATTTATGAAGAATTGAGTAAGAAGTTAAGATTCGGTACAGCGGTGAGGTATATTTTGGATTTTATGATGAAGTGAGTAAGAAGTTTAGATCAAGGTACAGGCGGTGTGTGATATATGGATTTTAGATGAAGTGAGTAAGAGTTATTCATGTAGCGTGGATGTGGATATATTTTGGATTTTATGAGAGGAGTAAGAAGTTAGATTCAGGTAACAAGCGGTGGATTTGATTATTTGGGTTTTATGATGAAAGTTAGTAAGAAGTTAGATTCAGGTACAAGCGGTGTATGTGTATATTGGGATTTTTATGAGAAGTGAGTAAGAAGTTAGATTCAGTACAGCGGTGGATGGTGGATATATTTTGGATTTTATGATTAATAGTGAGAGAAGTTAGATTCAGGTACAGGGTGATGTTGTATATATTGGATTTATGAGAAGGCGAGTAAGAAGTGGATTCAGTGTACAGCGGTGGATGTGATATATTTGGATTTATGATAAGTGAGTAAGAAGTTAGATTCAGGTACAGCGGTGGATGTGTCTATTTGGATTTTATGTAAGGAGTAAGATTTAGATTCAAGGTACAGCGGTGGATGTGGATATATTTGGATTTATGATGAAGGAGTAGAAGTTAGATTCAGTGTACAAGCGGTATGTGGTATATTTGTGATTTTATGATGGAAGCGAGTAAGAAGTTAGATTCAGGTACAGCGTGGATGTGATATATTTGGATTTTTATGATGAAGTGAGTAAAAGAGTTAATTCAGGTACAGCGGTGGATGTGATAGTATTTGGATTTTATGATGAAGGTGAGTAAGAAGTTAATTTCCAGGTACAGCGGTGGATGTGATATATTTGGATTTTTGATAGTGAGTAAGAATTAGATGCAGTGTACAGCGGTGGATGTGATATATGGATTTTATGATGAAGTGAGTAAGAAGTTAGATTCAGGTACAGCGGTGGATGTGATATTTTTGGATTTTAGATGAAGTGAGTAAGAAGTTAGATTCAGGTACAGCGGGGGATGTGAGATATTTTGGATTTATGATGAAGAGTAAGATTAGATTCGGTACAGCGGTGATGTGATATATTTGGATTTTATGATGAATGAGTAAGAAGTTAGATTCGGTACAGCGGTGATGTGATATTTGGATTTTAGATAATGAGTAAGAATTAGATTCAGGTACAGCGGTGGATGTGATATATTTGATTTTATGATGAAGGGTAGAAAGTTAGATTCAGTACAGCGGTGGATGTGATATATTTGTATTTTATGATGAAGCGAGTAAGAAGTTAGATTCAGGTACAGCGGTGGTTGATAGTATTTTGGATTTTATGATGGGAGTAGAAGTTAGATTCAGGTCAGCGTTGGTTGATAGTATTTGGATTTTATGAAGAAGTGTAGTCAAATTTAGATTCAGGTAAGCGGTGGATGTGATTATTTGATTTTATGATGAAGGGTAAGAAGTTAGATTCAGGTACACGGTGGATGTGATATATTTGGATTTTATGATGAAGGAGTAAGAATATTAGATTCAGGTACCAACGGTGGATGTGATATATTTTGGATTTTGATGAAGTGAGTAAGAAGTTGATTCAGGTACAGCGGTGGATGTGATATATTTGGATTTTATGATGAAGTGAGTAAGAGTTAGATTCAGTACAGCGGTGGATTGTATATTTGGATTTTTAATGAGAAGTGAGTAGAAGTTAGATTCAGGTACAGCGGTGGATGTGATATATTTGGATTTTATGATGAAGGAGTAAGAAGTTAATTCAGGTACAGCGGTGGATTGGATATATTTGGATTTTTGATGAAGCGAGTAGAAGTTAGATTCAGGTACAGCGTTGGATTGATATATTTGGATTTTATGATGATGAGGTAAGATTAAGATTCAGGTCACGCGGTGGATTGAGTATATTTGGATTTTATGATGAAGGAGTAAGAAGTTAGATTCAGGTACAGCGGTGGATGGTGATATATTTGGATTTATGATGAATGAGTAAGAAGTTGATTCAGGTCAAGCAGTGGATGTGATATATTGGATTTATATGAGGAGAGTAAGAAGTTAGTTCAGGTACAGGCGGTGGATGTGATATATTTGGTTTTGATGAAGTCGAGTAAAAGTTAGATCAGGTACAGCGGTGGATGTGATATTTGGATTTTATGATAAGTGAGTAAGAAGTTAGATTCAGGTACAGCGGTGGATGTGGGTATATTTGGATTTTAGATGAAGTGTAAGAAGTTAGATTCAGGTACAGCGGTGGATGTGTATATTTGGATTTTTAGATGAAGCGGAGTAAGAAGTTAGATTCAGGTACAGCGGTGGATGTGATATATTGGATTTTAATGAATGAAGTAGTAAGAAGTTAGATCAGGTACCGCGGTGTATGTGATATATTTGGATTTTATTATGAAGGTAGTAAGAAGTTAGATCAGGTACAGCGGTGGATGTGATATATTTGGATTTTATGATGAAGTGAGTAAGAAGTTAGATTCAGTACAAGCGGTGGATGTGATATATTTGGATTTTATGATGAAGCGAGTAAGAAGTTAGATTCATGTACAAGCGGTGATGTGATATACTTTGGATTTTATGATGAAGTCGAGTAGAGTTATTCAGGTACCACGGTGGATGTGATATATTGGATTTTATGATGAAGCGAGTAAGAAGGTTAGATCAGGTAACAGCGGTGATTGTGATATATTTGGATTTATGATGAAGTGAGTAAGAAGTTAGATTCAGGTAGCAGCGGTGGACTGTTGTATGATTTGGATTTTATGATGAAGGAGTAAGAATTTAGATTCAGGTTACAGCGGTGGATGTGATATATGTGGATTTTATGATGAAGTGAGTAAGATTAGATTCAGGTACAGCGGTGGATGTGTATATTTGGATTTTATGATGAAGCGGTAAGAAGTTAGATTCCGGTACAGCGTGGATGTGGTATATTTTGGATTTTATGATGAGCGAGTAGAAGTTAGATTCAGGTACAGGCGGTGGAGTGTGGATAGATTTGGATTTTATTATGAAGCGAGTAAGAGTTTAATTCAGGTCCAGGCGGTGGATGTGATATATTTGGATTTTATGATGAAGTGGAGTAAGAAGTTAGATTCAGGTAGCAGCGTTGGAGTGGTATATTTGGATTTTATGATGAAGCGAGTAAGAAGTTAGATTCAGGTACAGCGGTGGATGTGTATATTTTGGATTTTATGATGAAGGAGTAAGAAGTTAGATTTCATGTACAGCGGTGGATGTTATATTTGGATTTTATGATAGCGAGTAAGAAGTTATATTCAGGTACAAGCGGTGGATGTGATATATTTGGATTTTATGATGAAGTGAGTAGAAGTTGATTCAGGTCCCGCGGTGTGATGTGATATATTTGGATTTTATGATTAAGGGAGTAAGAAGTTAGATCAGTACAGCGTGGATGTTGTATATGTTGGATTTTATGATGAAGCGAGTAAGAAGTTAGATTCAGGTACAGCGGTGGATGTGATATATGTTGGATTTTATGCTGAAGTGAGTAAGAAGTTAGATTCCAGGTACAGCGGTGGATGTGATATATTTGGATTTTATGATGAAGCGCGTAGAAGTTAGATTCAGGTACAGCGTGGATGTGATATATTTGGATTTTATGATGAGTGGAGTAAGAAGTTAGATTCATGTACAGCGGTGGGTGATATATTTGGATTTTATGATGAAGTGAGCGAAGTTAGATTCAGGTACAGCGGTGGATTGGTATATTGATTTGTATTATTATGTGAAGTAAGAAGTTAGATTTCAGGTACAGCGGTGGATGTGATATTTGGATTTTATGATGAAGTGAGTAAGAAGTTAGATTCAGGTACAACGGTGGATGTGATTATTTGGATTTTATGATTAAGGAGTAGAATTTAGATTCAGGTACAGCGGTGGAATGTGATATATTGGGTATTTTATGAATGAAGTGAGTAAGAATTAGATTCAGTTACAGCGGTGGATTGGATATATTTTGGATTTTATGATGAAAGTGAGTAAGAATTGATTCAGGTACAGCTTGGATGTTGATATATTTGGATTTTATGGATGAAGTGAGTAAGAAAGTTAGATTCAGGTACAGCGGTGGATGTGATATATTTGGATTTTATGTATGAAGTTAGTAGAATTAAGTCAGTTAATCCGCGTAGTGTATATTGTTTTATGATGACGGAGTAAGAAGTTAATTCAGACGCGTGGATGTGATATATTTGGATTTTATGATAGGGAGTAAGAAGTTAGATTCAGGTACAGCGGTGGATGTGATATATTTGGATTTTAAGAGCATGAAGTGAGACGAAGTTAGATTCAGGTACAGCGTTGGATGTGATATATTTGGATTTTATGATAATTAGTACTAAGTTATATTCAGGTACAGCGGTGGATGTGATATATTTGGATTTTGATGAAGAGTGGTTAAGAAGTTAAGATTCAGTACAGCGGTGGATTGATATATTTGGATTTATGATGAGTGATTAAGAATTAATTCAGTTACGGCGGTGATGTGTATATATTTGGATTTTATGATGAAGTGATAGAATAAGTTAGATTCAGGTACAGCGGTGGATGTGAAATATATTTGGATTTATGATAAGGAGTAAGAGTTAGATTCAGTACATCTGTGATGGATATAATCTTGGATTTTTATGATGAAGTGATTAAAGAAGTTAATTCAGGTACAGGGTGGATGTGATAATTTGGATTTTATGATAATGTGAGTAAGAAGTTAGATTCAGGTACAGCGGTGGAATGTGATATATTTGGATTTTATAAGGAAGTGAGTAAGAAGTTAGATTCAGGTACAGCGGTGGATGTGTATATTGGATTTTATGAGAAGTGAGTAAGAAGTTAGATTCATCACAGCGGTGGATGTGGTATATTTGGATTTTATGATGAAGTGAGTAAGAAGTTTAGATTCAGGTACACGGTGATGTGATATATTTGATTTTTAATATGAAGGAGTAAGAAGTTAGATTCAGGTACAGCGTGGATTGTGATATATTGGATTTTATGAGAAGTAGTAAGAGTATATATCAGGTACAAGCGGTGGGGATGATTGGATTTATGAAGTTAAAGTAAGATACTTAAGCGTAATGGATATTTTTGGAGTATGATACGTAAGAGTTTTCAGGAGTACAGCGTGTGATGTGATCATTTGGATTTTATAAGGAGTGAGTAAAGAAGTGTTCAGATTAGGTAACAGCGGTGGATGTGATGATAGGATTGGGATTTTCATGATTGAGCGAGTAAGATGAGGTTAGATTCAGTCTGGTATTATTTGATTAGAGAATTGAAAATTCCAAAGCGGTGATGTGATATATTTGGATTTTAATGATGAAGGGAGTAGAGTGAGATTCCGGTATCATCGTGTGATGTGATATATTTGGATTTTTATGGAAGAGTGAAAAGTTAATTCGGTGAGCAGCGTGGATGTGATATATTTGGATTTTATATGAAGTAGGAAGAAGTTAGATTCAGTACGGCGGTGGAGGGGATATTTGGATTATTATGAGAAGGAGTAGAGAATTAATTCCGGTGCAGCGGGGGTGGATTGATCATATTTGGATTTTATGATGTAAGCCGAGTAAGAAGTTAGAATCAGGTAAGCGGTGGTGTGATATATTGCGATTTTATGATGAATGGTTAAGAAGTTTAGATCAGTACAGCGGTGGATGTGGAATCTGATATGATGTTATATGCAGTGAAGCATAGAAGTAGATTCAGGTGACACATCGGTTGTGTAATATATGTGGATTTTATGATAAGTGGAGTAAAAGTTTAGTTCAGGTAACAAGCGTTGGATGTGATGATATTTGGATTTAGGATGAATGCAGTAGAGAAGTTATGATGTCAGTAGCAGCGTGGATGTGATATATTTGGATTTATGATAAGTGAGTAATAAAGTTAGATTCAGGTACGCGGTGGAATGTGGTATATTTGCGATTTACTGGAGAAGTGAGTAAGAAGTTATATTCAGTACAAGCGGGACTGGGTTATATTTGGATTTAGGAGAAGTGAGTAGAAGTTAGATTCATGTACAGCGCGGTGAGTGTAGTATATTTGGATTTTATGAAGAAGTGTTAAGATAGACGAAGTATGATTCAGTCACAGCGTGTGGGCTTTGATATATTTGGTTTTTATGATGAGTCGAGTAAGAAGTTAGATTCAGGTACAGCGGTAGATGTGATATAATTGTGATTTTATGATGAGCGTAAGAAGTTTAGATTCAGGTACAGCGGTGGATTTTATATATTTTATTTATTGATGAACGCGAGTAAGAAGTTATATTCAGGTACAGCGTGTGATTGTGATATATTTGGATTTTAGTGAATGAGTAAGAAAGTTACGATTCAGGTACCAAGCGTGGATGTGGTTATATTTGATTTTCGATGATAAGAGAAGAATTAGATTCAGGTAACAAGCGGTGGATGTGACTAATTTTGGATTATTAGATGTAGTGATAAGAAGTTAGATTGCAGTTACGGGTGGATGTGATCTATTTGGATTTATGATGAAGTGAGTAAGAGTTAGATTCAGGACAGCGGTGGATGTGATACATTTGGATTTTAAGAAGTGAGTAGAAAGTTAGATTCATGTCAGCGGTGGATTGATTATTTGGATTTTATGAGAAGTGAGTAAGATTATGATTCAGTACAGCGGTGGATGTGGTAGTATTTGGATTTATGATGGTGGAGTAGAAGTTAATTCCCACAGCGGTGGTATGCTATATGGGGATTTTTATGATGAAGCTGGTAAAGGATTCAGTACAGCAGGTGAGATTAATATTGTGATTTTTGGATGATAAGTGAGTAATAAGTTAGATTCAGGTACACAGCGTGGATTGATATATTTGGGATTTTTGACTAGGAAGCGTATTTGATAGTGCACAGCGTGGCGACTAATGTATATAGGAATGAGACTTTCTATGAAAAACATTGTTCATTAAGAATGTATGATGTCAAACAGGGTGGTTGCTGCACTATAGTGATTATAATGAGAGAATTGAGCTAGAGTAATTCAATTTTGCACTGCATGGATGAGTGATATTTGGGATTTTATGAATCGAAGTGCCATCTAAGCCTTAAGAAACCGTTTAGATCTCGGTACAGAACGGATTTGGGTTGTAGATCTACTTTGTGATATCCACACACTGTAGACTAGTAAGTTTGCCTTGTATGAGGTTGAATGAAATGAAGTAGTTACATATACATGCGGATGTAGAATACATGATTATACATCTAATGATCTATTTTTCATGGCGATGATCATGAAGTTCACTGCCATTATTGAATTAAAAAATGCTTAATTGCAGGACAGGCCGTGAAAGAGGATTTTTGTGATTTATGATGATTGAGTAAGAAGCCTTAGACGTGTGCTTTAACGCCTATTTGGTGGGAATGATATCACTTTTATATTTATTAATGGCAATATAGGCATGTAAGATGTTATATTCAGTATAGAGCGGTGGATGAGTGGAGTGATCTAAATGGGCATGGTATTTTATACTGCCAGCGATGTAATTTAGATTCAAGCTGTACAAGGGAGATTTTGGTAGGGTTAATTGGTGATACTATGCTTACTCATTATTTACTGATGTAACTGTTATAACAGACAGTTATGTGGTCGGTATAGGGTTTGGACAGAGTGGACGATGTCTTCGACTAATATATGTTTTACATGTACTGAGTACAGACAGTTAATTCAGGTACTGGAACAAGGTGTGATAGTGATATTGATCTTTTATGCAACCCATCTATGTTAACAGTAAGTATACTCATATGCTGGTAAAGCGGATGTGATATATTTGGTTTTATAAAAGTCAGTAATTAGATCATGGGTACTACGTGTACTGTTTAACAGATTATCTGTGGAGTGGTAATGATAATGAGTTGAAGCTATATGGATCAGGTACCATGTGTTCTTTGATTTTGATGAATCAAGATTTAGTTCAACGTCAGTGCGATGTGACTATATTTGGTTAATGTGAGAGTCAGACAAGTTCATGCTGGTGGAGTGGAATTGATAAAGTAAACGGAAAGGGGTTAACAGGTTGACTAGCGTGGAGTGATATACTTCTGACTCTCTTAGCATGATTATACTAGAATGTACTGATTAGGTACAGACATTGGTGTGGACTATTTGGATATAGTGGCCTTGATTAACGTGCGTATCTTTAGGACAACTCATATATGTTCTATGCGTAACAGCAAGTGGGATAAGGTCGGACTATATGGACGTATGTCTTAGTATAAGCCGCAGTGAAGCAGTTAGCTATTCTGTACAGCATGTATGTGTTAATTAGGTTTATAGATGACGAGTAAGCATCAGATATAATTCTATGTACGCGTGATTTAGACATTGGATTTTAATAGTGTAGACGTAGTATGAGAATGTTTTAACCAGGCTCAGAGATGTGATATATGTTGGACTGTACTTTATACGACAGTAGGGTAGAGGTTAGATAGGTGACCTAGTGGTTGTCTTAAACTCCATACTAGTCATGTCCGATAAGACATATGTAGGTGGCTAAAGTTATATTGAGTATTCGTATCAACGTCATAAGTTACTTGTAACTGTTAAAACTTAGTATGTAAGTGACTGAGACGAGTCTTTAACCTATACTAGTATTGTAACTGTATAGAATGGGAGGTAAGTTTTGGACTATGACGATATACATCACATGGACTAGCTGAGAAGTAGGAGTTAAGATTACAGATTGACGTGATGTCTTATTGGATATGCAACTAAGTACTAGTACTATGTAAGAGTTATCAGACTTTTAGGTAAAAGCGTTGTGATATATGTGCGTAGTCTGATGAATCCAGATAAGTTGATTTACACGTGTATGTTAATGAGATTTATGGTGAAGGAGTAGAAGGGTTAATTAGTTGACACGTGGGTATGTTGTATACCCTCTATAGTGAATTTTATAGCATTGTAACTGAGTAAGAGTTGATGGGTAGGGTTACCAGGTTGGATGTGATTACTTTGGATTTTATGATGAAGTGAGTAGACGTTAGATTCAGGTAACAGCGGTGGATGGATTATTATGATTTTTATGATGAAGCGTAGTAAGAAGTTGATTCTACCGCTGTTGGATGTGGTATGGATTTTGCAAAAGCCTTTGATACCTGTGCCACATATGAGTCGGTACTAATGTCATAAAATGGATGATCATGTTGGCCTTGAAGAAAACATGTTGTTCATTGATAGAGAACTGGTATGATCACAAACAGAGGTGGTGGTATTGATCTATGTGGGCAAGTTCTAAGGGGGCCTAGGGTCTTGTACTGGGGCCCTTCTGTTTAATCTGTTTATAAAATACTTAGAAGGGGCATTGAGAACAAGGTCTCTGTGTTTGCTGATGACATAACTTATGCGAGCTTTGGAACTATCCCAATGATGTGCAAGTGCTGCAAGCAGACCTAGATAGATTATCAAAATGGGCAGTCATAAATGGCAGATGGGATCCAATGTTGATAATGTAAGGGTGATGACATTTGGGATTAAATAATCCACTTTGCCACCTACCCCATAGAAACTCTGTGTTAAGTGATTGTAATGAAAAAGATTGGGGTTCTGGTGATAACAACTTAGCTTAGCCAAACAATGCCAGGTAGCAACAGCTTAGTAGTCAAGAATTGTCTTGTATAAAGAGGGTTGACTATGCAGGCAAATTAGACAAGTTGAGGTGCCTGTACACTAGTAACATATTGGATTAGACATTCAACTTTATACAAATGACTAACATATCTAATATTTTTTTTCAATTTGCGATCGATCCCAGAACTGTTCACCTGCCATTCATGCAACGTAAAAGAATGCTTGAATGGTAAGGATCGACTGTTGGTGAGTTTGATGATGCCCCTTTAGAGCTGTTTGCAATAGTCGCCTATTGGCTGGGATTTAGCACTTTATATAAACTATATAATGGGCCATATAATAAGCTTGTAATTATACATGCTTAGGATAGACGTATAAAGTTGATTAAATGAGCATACGTATGTTCTTTTACAACCTCCAATACTATTTTACTATGTACTGTTATACAGACATTATAGGGTAGGGTATAGAGGTTGGACTAGAGTGGACGTATTCTTATACACCTCCAATACTATGTACTATGAACTGTTAGACAGACATTATGGTGGGTATAAAGGGTTGACTAGATGGACGTATGTCTTTATACACCTCCAATACTATGTTATAATGTAACTGTTTACAGACATTATGGTAGAGTATAAGCGTACTAGATGGACGTATGTCTTTATACACATCCAATACTATTTCTATAACTGTTATACAGACATTATGGGTAGGGGTATAAAGGTGACTAGATGGACGTATGCTTTATACAACCTCACATACCATGTTCCATGTAACTGTTATACAACATTAGGGTAGGGTAAAAGGTTGACTAGATGGATAGTCTTTATACAATCTCCAATACTATGTTACTATTGTAACTGTTATACAGACATTGGATGGGTAGGTATAAGGTTGGACTTTTGACGGTATGTCTTTATACAACCTCCAATACTATGTTTTACTGTTATACAGACATTATTGGTGGGGTATAAAGGTCGGACTAGATGGACGTACTGTCTTTATATAACCTCCAATACTATGTTACTATGTAACTGTTATAACAGACATTATGGGTAGGGATAAAGGTTGGACTAGATGGAGTATGTCTTTATACAACCTCCAATACTATGTTCCTATGTAAACTGTTTACGACATTATGGGTAGGAGAAGGTTGAGACGTGGACGTATGTCTTTATCAACCTCCAATACTATGTTACTATGTACTGTTATACAGACACAATGGGTAGGGATAAAGGTTGCTAGATGGACTATGTCTTTATACAACCTCCACTACTATGTTACTATGTAACTGTTATACAGACATTATGGGTAGGGTATAAAGTGGACTAGATGGACGTATGGTCTTTATACAACCTCCAATACTATGTTATATGTAACTGTTATACAAGCCATTATGGGTAGGGTATAAAGGTTGGACTAATGGACGTATGTTCTTTATACACCTCCATACTATGTTACTATGTAACTGTTATACAGACATTAGGTAGGGTATTAAGTTGGACTAGATGGAACGTATTCTTTATACACCTCCATACTATGTTACTATGTAACTGTTATACAGACATTATGGTAGTGGTATAAAAGGTTGGACTAGATGGACGTATGTCTTTATACAACCTCCAATCTATTTACTATGTAACTGTTATACAGACATTATGGGGTAGGGTATAAAGGTTGGACAGGATGGAGTATGTCTTTATACAACCTCAATACTATGTTCTATGTACTGTTATACAACATTAGGGTTAGGGATAAAGGTTGGACTGATGGACGTATGTCTTTATACATCCTCCAATACTATGTTTCTAATGTAACTGTTATACAGACATTATGGGTAGGGGTATAAAGGTTGGACTAGATGGACTTATGTCTTTATACAACCTCCAATACTATGTTACTATGTAACTGTTATGACAGACATTATGGGTAGGTATAAGGTTGGACTAGATGGACGTATGTCTTATATACAACCTCCAATACTAGGTTACTATGTAACGTTTATACAGACATTATGGTAGGGTATAAAGGTTGACTAGATGGACGTATGTCTTTATACAACCTCCAATACTATGTTACTATGTAACTGTTATACAGACTTTTATGGGTAGTAAAAGGGTGGACTAATGGACGTATAGTCTTTATACAACCTCCAATCCTAGTTACTATGTAACTGTTATACAGACTTATGGTAGGGGGGATAAGGTTGGACTAGATGGACGTATGTCTTTATACAACCTCCCATACTATGTTACTATGTAACTGTTTACAGACATTATGGGTAGGGTATAAAGGTGGACTAGATGGACGTATGTCTTTATACAACCTCCAATACTATGTTACTATGTAACTGTTATACAGACATTAGTAGGGTATAAAGGTTGAGACTAAATGGACGTATGTCTTTATACAACCTCCATACTATGTTACTATGTAACTGTTATACAGACAGTATGGGTAGGGTATAAAGGTTGGACTAAATGGACGTATGTCTTTATACAACCTCCAATACTATGTTACTATGTAACTTTATACAGACATTATGGGTAGGGTATAAGGTTGGACTAGATGGACGTATGTCTTTATACAACCTCCAATACTATGTTACTATGTAACTGTATACAGACATTATGGGTAGGGTATAAAGGTTGGACTAGATGGACGTATGTCTTTATACACCTCCAATACTATGTTAGCTAATGTAACGTTTATACAACTTATGGGTAGGGTATAAGGTTGGACTAGATGACGTATGTCTTTATACAACCTCAATACTTGTTACTATGTAACTGTTTACGACATTATGGTAGGGTATAAAGGTTGACTAGATATGTAGGTCTTTATACAACCTCCAATACTATGTTACTATGTAGCTGTTATACAGACATTATGGGTAGGGTATAAGTGTTGCCTAGATGGACTATGTCTTTATACACCTCCAATACTATGTTACTATGTAACTGTTATACAGACTTATGGGTAGGGTATAAAGGTTGGACTAGATGGACGTATGTCTTTATACAACCTCCAATACTATGTTACTATGTAACGGTTATACAACATTATGGGTAGGTAGAAAGGTTGGACTAGATGGACTGATGTCTTTAACACCCTCCAATACTATGTTACTATGTAACTGTTTACAGACATTATGGGTAGGGTATAAAGGTTGGACTAGATGGACGTATGTCTTTAACAACCTCCAATACTATGTTACTATGTTAACTGTTATACCGACATTATGGTAGGATATAAAGGTTTGGACTAGATGACGTATTCTTTATACAACCTCCAATACTATGTTACTATGTAACTGTTTATACAGACATATGGTAGGGTATAAAGGTTGGACTAGATGCGTGTGTCTTTATACAACCTCCAATACTATGTTACTATGTAACTGTTACAGACATTGGGTAGGGTATAAAGGTTGGACTAGATGGACGTATTTCTTTATACAACTCCAATACTATGTTACTATGTAACTGTTATACAGACATATAGGTAGGGTATAAAGGTGGGACTAGATGGACGTATGTCTTTAAAACCTCCAATACTATGTTACTATGTAACTGTTATACAGACATTATGGGTAGGGGTTAAAGGTTGGCACAGGGATAAAATCCCCCTTACATTGCGCCCAAGGAGGTAGTAATAGTGGCTGGAGACAGAGAGAAGTTAAATAAAACTTGGTATAGTTTTATTTTTAAATACAGGAAGTGAACTCTAGGTTAGTTGTTTTCTTTCCATCTCAAGCTTCGTACAGACTATAACCAACATACTCTTTGGCCGACAATCATACATGTGTGGTAGCTTCCATTAGCGTTATTGGGGTATCTGCCCTGACAATCAACAAACCATGCAGATAACCCTCCATACACATGCAATTGTCAGCCAAAGGTCTGTAATCAGCCGTTTTCTGGCCACTCATTTCGCTGCCATAAATCCCTTTCTAAACCACTACATTATTGCATGTGTTTTTACAAAGGATTTTTTTTATGTGTTTATTAAAGATAATTCTTGACCTGTCTCCCCCCCTCTGAGAATAAAAGTCCTG
>JAACNH010007471.1:0-14895 GCA_019447015.1 Hymenochirus boettgeri | reverse complement strand
ACATGTCCTGTACACCCTGCACATACCCTATACGCCTTGTACATGCCCTGTACACCCTGTACATACTCTCTACACCCTGTACATGCCTGTAACACCCTGCAATACCCTATACACCCTGTAACCCCTGCACATACTCTATAACACCTGTACATGCCATGTACACCATGCACATACCCTCTACACCCTGTACATGCCCTGTATTTACGCTCTACACCTTGTACATGCCCTGTAAACCCTGCACATACCCTCTACACCCTGTACATGCCTGTACACTCTGTACATACTCTCTACACCCTGTACATGCCCTTTACCTGCACTCCCTGTACAACCCTATACCTGTGTGCACTATACATGACTCCTATCGCCGACGCACAACTCAAACACACACCCGCAATATCCCTAACACCCTTACATGCAGTACACCCTGCACATACCTTACGCCCCGCACTACGCCCTACACCTGCCATACGCGCGACAAATAACACCCTGGCGCAGTACGCCCTTACATGCCCGTACCCCTGCACATACTCTCTACACACATCTCAACCCTGTACATGGCCTGTACACCCTCACATACTTTCACAATCCCTGTACACCCTGCATATACTCTCTAAACCTGTGCATGCCATGTACACCTGTACTAGACATTCATGCCTGTACCCTCACACCTCTCACCGTACTGCCTGACCCTTCACCTACCCTCTACACCTTGTACATGGCCTGTACACCCTTCACATCCATTCTATTCCCTGTAACCCCTGCACATACCTCTAACACCTGTACATGCCTCTACACCTTTACTACCCTGTACACCTGCCATATCCTGTACATCCCTTTTACACCCTGCACATAACTTCTACACCCTGTACACCCTCTACATAACCTCTACACCTGCACATACCCTATACACACTGTACATGCCCTGTACACCCTGCTCATACCCTCTACGACCGGTCACCATGCACATATGCTCTACACCCTGTACATACCCTGTACACCCTGTACATACCCGTACATACCTAAACCCCCGCACATACCATGTACATGCCCTGTACACCCTGCCCCTACCATGCACAACACCTGTACACTATGCACATACCCTGTACACCCTACATGCCCTGTACACCCAGCTGTACACCTGCACTTACCCGGGACACCTGCACACCCTGTAAACCTTGCACATACCTTGTACACCCTGCATATACCCTGTACACCCTGCATGTACCAGTACACCCAGCACGCACCCTGAACTCCCTGTACACCCTGCAATACCCTCTAAACCCTGTACATGCCCTGTACCCACTTCACATACCCTCTACACCTACCTGGCTTTACTACCCCTGCACATACATTCTACATGCCTGTACCCCTGCACTACCTCTACAACCCTGTATGCACTCTACACAACACCCTGTACATACCCTCTACACCACTTCCTACCCTGTACATACCTCTTCACCCTCACATACCTGTACAATACCTGCACATATCTGTACAAACCCTGTACACCCTGCACTACTCTATCTACACCCTGTACACCCTCTACATACCCCTCTACACCGGCACATACCCTATAACACACTGTACATGCCCTGTACAACCTGCTCATACCCTCTATGTCCGGTCACCATGCACATTTACACTCTACACCCTGTACCCCTGTACATACCCTAAACACCCTGCACATACCCTGTACACCCTGCACATACCATGTACATTGCCCGTACACACCCTGCACCTACATCACAACCTGTACACCATGCAAATACCTGTACCACAATATGCCCTGTACACCCCAATACCCGGACACCTGCACTTACCCCGGTACACCCTGCACATACCTTGTACACCCTCATGTACCCTCTACCCCCCATGTACCCTGTACACCCAGCAAATACCCTGAACTAACCTCCTCAAACCCTTCACATACCCTATTTCAACTCAGTCAACTGGCCGGCAATGATTGTTCGGTTGAATGGATCTAAATATCGTCTGTCAAAGTAAAAGTACCCAGGCCGTCATTTTGTGGCAAAAATGTAAGATTGCAAAAATATACGGATCTGTCCAATTTGCCTGTCCAGTCCAGATATAAATATGTTGATCAGGTAAATATCGAGCCGTCGTACCCAGCTTTATCTTGCTGAAAATAATTTAATTACAGGATATGTAAAGACATTTTTTCTAACTATTTGTGTGTAAATAATGTGCGTTTGATAAATGGCGTCTCGGTTTTGCTTGTCATGCCAGGAATTGCAATGAGGGTCACTTAGCAACAATTTGCTGCCAGAGTTCTAATCACTTGCATAGAATTGTAGGGCATGCCCATTAATTCCGACCAGATTGTACTGTGATTTATGGATGGGTTCTATGTGAAAGTCCATGGTATTTATTTAGGGCTGTCTCTTTCTAGCATCAGACGTCTTTACTGCACATATTGGCTTTAAATACTCTTGGCTTTGACGTGCATTACTTGAACATTTTTGTGCGCTCCTTTTAGATGAACATAAATATAAAAACGTGTGTTATTTATAGAATGATTGGATCTTTAGGTACAGCCCGAATAAACTTATAAACACCTAATGCAAATATATGTAAACATGTAAAATGCTTTTTTAGTGTGTAACAAAGCAATGATACAGTACCTGTTTCTTTTTAAAGATTATCTATAATCGAATTTTCAAAAATGGTACCGATGGTAGATTCTGAGAAATCATAATTTAAAATCACAGCATTTACAGGAGAAAGACCGTCACTGCAGAAGAAAATTATAATATGTCCCCGTCCCTGACCTCTTACTAGGATCTTTGCCTGCCTCCAGCACACTTTCTCAACAATTAAGAGAACCAGCCAAAGAAAAGAAGGCAGGGGAGGGGGAGGGAGTTGTAAGCAGAGCAGTGTTATGGTGAGGCGTGTGCAACTTATAAGTGTCGCTGACACACAAGAAGGCAGTGAGTAAGGGAGGTGGGGGCGCTTGGAGCCTCACTAAACATTAATAATTTAATGACAAGAAGCACAGATAAATATGTGAGTACCACATTTTACTTCTCTCAATTGTAGTTTCGGATAATGTTAAGTTCTTGAGTAAGTATAGTGACCTTTAAGTTTTATCAGTTTTATTCCCTTTAAAACTATGGGGCTTTTACGAACATTGCATGTTTAGGAGATTTAATGGCATAGTTCTGCAGACTTCCAGTACCTGAATATTACATAGTGGGTGTGACTGATTCAGGTTCTCTGTACCTATAATAGAAAAAGGAAAACAGGAAGATGATTAAATACCATACTGCCTCTTTCATTTTTTTCCGCTCTCTTTTATATCAGTTACAAAAGCGAACACAGTCAAAAAAACACGCGCCACATCCAAAATAAACAGTTTAATGAGCTGTTTGTTTAGTTGGCCTTTGTTATTTAAATCTACTTTACAATGGCTCTTAAAATAGGGCATGTTTTGAAAAATAAAATTCCTTTACAGCTAAAATTGTGTCAGCTATTGATCTGTCAGAGGATTATTAAAAACAAGCAAATAAAAATATATTGCAATAGAACATATAAATACATACCTAATCAACCGATTCATACATGTCACACCGAGTCTATCATATAGACCATGCCTTCAATTGTATTCCCATTGGATTGTGTATTAAGGTGTATGTGGTTTAGCTTATCTAGTGCGTTTGCATTTTCTGCAAATGCGGCATAATGTAATATTCTGTTTTGATCTAAGATGATGCAATAAGATGATGCATAGTTGCTTTTTTTTTCCACCCAAAACTCTCCCGTTGGTGCAGAATGTTTCCAAGGTGGCTCTAGAAGATCATCTCCAAGCTTCAATGTCATCTCCAGAGCTCTTTTTCCCATCCCAGTATTAGTTGTTTGCTTGATGCGATCAATCAATTGAACCAGCTGATGGGATCCAGCTGGGGGACTCCTGGGAGTAGGAATCATTGTACCAACATAGGCCAGTCAGTTTTTTTTCATAGTCAGTTTAAGGGAATGTTAAAACCCCTAAAATGAAAAATATTAGGGGAATAGCATTCAGTCCATTGGCTGTGAGTCAATCTGTTACATCCCTGACTGACAGCTGCTAACTGGAAGAATCAGGAAGCGAAAGAGAGGTAACAACAATTTCAGGTTATTCTTACATCTCTCAGATTTCTAACTATTGTAATATTGGGGTTTGGGTGGTTTACATATATACAATATTTCATTTAATGTATCTAGCCTTTTAATTTTTTGGTGATGCCGCCAATAATCTGATGCAGATGCAAGTAATCAGGCAAGTTGAAAAAATCACTATGGGGGAGATCAATATTTCCCACGTAACTGGACCTGCACTGGACTGGCGACGTATAAACCACTTTGCGACAGTTATGCATCATGGGAATGTGAGCGGTTAAAATACTTAACTTTGGTTGCAATGTGCACTGTGCTTATCTCTCAAAAGTCTCTGGTATGGTGTGGCAGGAATTGCAAAATGAGTAAAAACCCTCGCTAACCCGCTATTACATCAGTTAGCATGGGCTTTGCACTTGGGATATTGCATCTCCCTTATATGGATCCGCGGGCTAGCGTTACGATTTTAGTAGGTTGTGTTGGTGTAGTTATAAATTCTAAGTACATTATCTCCAAACCATGCTGATATTAGTTCTTTAACATGGAGATAGAGAAGAATAAATGTCAAATAAGGCGAATATCCTTTTATCTTACATATGTGGCTGTTTATTTTCTACCTCCCTCTTATCACTCTCTTTAATGGCTTGCCTATGGACTGCACTTTTGCCTGTGTATATTATCAGCCACATCCTCTCCATTATCTTCCTCTTGGGAGTATTCTCGATGACATCATATTTCGCTTACAGGAACAAGACTTAAATGATTAGGGCCATATGCTTGCAGTCATCTGCTCACATAAGGCATTTATGTTCGTGTGTCCTTTTATTTGACGCTGCCGAGGAACCTCCTGTACATAAGACATTCTTAGGGTTATTAGGAATTACAGGATTGATTCTTTACAGACCCCGTAATGTGGCCCTACTCATGGAGATTTCCTCATAATGTGCTGACAGATCACTTAGTACATGGTATGGGGATTGTCGGCCAGTGACCAATACACGAGGCAACCGTATTGGCACCATCTTTAAAGTAAAGGGAACTCGATACTGACCGACAGAATTTTTTGGCCTTTCATGACAACCACAATCCCTGACATAGTGTTCGTCGGCATTCGGTCGGTCGGATTCGCCCCCTAACACATTGGCGATATTAGGCAATGTGTAAGGCAATCTTAAGAAAAGACATAATCACATGTAGTAGAAGTATTGAATATTGAAATCACAGCAATATTGGGGCTGGTCTCGGTCTTATTTGTAAGAATTAAAGGGCACTTAATTAATAAAAAGATGATATTAATATAATATGACGGCACAATATGAAAAAGGTTTTTTTTTTTGAACGGTTGCATACAATCCATTTCAGTGGTTGGTCCGTTTTTTACCTATTTAAAGGGAAGAGTTCCAGTCAAATACATATCATTTTTAGAAATAAAGTCATGTATATTTCCCTCCCAATACCTTACTGCCATTCACATTGTGTCTGATAATAATATAAATGGGTTCCCAAAATAACTAACTTCCTAATAAGTAAAAAAATACCCTATTGCTAGACCGTTATGGTCGTGCCCTGACCTGCGCCTGGGTTGATTAGTTTGCTCATAGAGGATCTGAGGTGTTGACCATCCAACTGCACATCAGTATTAGAAAAGTTAACTGTCTAGTGACACAGTTCCCGGATGTGGTGGCTTCTGGGAAGAAAAGGACATTTACCAGATAACCTGAAATGGTCTCATCACTAAGCTGTCAACAGCAGGGAACAGCTGGGGTGTAATTATAAGGATTTTCAATGAAAAAGGTTATCGCATTAAAAGTCACTCTTAAAAGCAGGGGTGGGCGTTTTAAATATCATGGGTGGCTTGTATGAGAAAACTTTAGCTCTGCTGTGAAGGGGAGACAATAAATGTCTTCCATGCAAACTGCGTTTTATAACCAGATACCAATGACATCCACTGGTTTATTATTTCTTGTTATTGTTGCTTGTGTATATTTGTACATCCATTCCACCAAGAGAGTAGATTTGCGATTTTTTTTTTGTTAAGAATTGGGTGTTTTCTGGTTACACAGAGAAAACATCACTGGATAAGTTTTGGAATGAGGAACACACTCCTTAATTCTTATGGGATGTTTGGTATTGTCCTGCAAAATGTTTTAGAGATTCACACCTTTCTGTTAGATGTATAAAAGAAACTATACTGTAAAAATGAAAAGTACCTGAGACATGGGTAGGGTGAAAACTGTCTTAAACCACCGTGCGGCCCATAAAGACCCGCTGAACAGTATTCTGAGTTTTGGTCAGAGGACCCCTAAAGTTTTGATTATTCTCTATACATTCACCCAACCTCTCGTCGCGGCGATCAAGCAACTCAGAACAAAGCAAACCGTTAACAGAAGCTGGTCGATATGGAAATAACACTAGTACACATGTAGCCCATTGGGGGCTGGCTTCCAATATTCCAAGTTAGCTAAACAGAATCCTATGAAGTGGTGGCTTAAGTATTGCCTGGGATGAATTCCCTTTTTCTGGACATTGAATGCTAACTGATTGGGGAGGAATTACAATGAGCTGCCAGTTTATTGATGTTATGCAATCATTAACTTGTATGTCATCGTTTTTCGGGCAGTCAGCGTTCTGATCAATGCTAGTGACTAGAGTTGATGTTCACCACCACAACAAAAGTAATCATGTATAACCAAAAGAGATCGCTCTATATGAGTCCGACTGTTACCTTCTGATCTCGGGAAGACCCTCTTAGGTATGTTTTTGATGCATTCTCTGTAGGAAGGGCTGGCTCGCGAGCATATGCAGTAGCCTTTAACTGAAGTTTTTTCCATTCTGCAGTCAGGGTTAGGGGGAATCTCATTAGTTTCATCTGTGCGACTAGAAATGGATCATATCTCTTAGACGTTCCCCTTTTATAGGAATCTGTATGGGTTTGCCATGTAACAGTCTCATCACAGACGTATCCTGAAACTGTAAAAGAATGTGCTCCACAACAGTTGTAAACTTGAGTTGCCTTTTTGATTCTCTCATAGACACGATTGGAAGCAAATATGATGACCGTCTGCTGCAGGCCGTGGATCATGGAGAATGTGGACAAAGTGGGCACCCTCTAGGCAAAAAGGGGTTGGTCTCTACTAAGATGGACAGTGCGGGTAAAAAACTGCGTAAGTTCTCAATTCTAGTGATGATATATCGATAATGATCTTAACTTACTTATTTGACGTAATTATGATTTACGTTTTAAATTTATCAGTGAATGATTAAAGAATAATGTATTAAATTACTGTTAAATTATAGTGAATGAATGATAGAATAATGATATAACATACGTTATAATTTATAGTGAAGAAGGATAGAAAATATATTTAACTATACTGTTTAATTTATAGTGATGAATGAAATGAATCATATATTTTAACACTACTGTTTAACTTTATAGTGAATGAATGACTAGAATTAATATTAAATACTGTTTAAATTTATAGTGACATGAATGACTTTAGAATAATATAAATACTGTTTAATTTTAGGGAATGCCCAAATAGAATAATTTAATACATACTGTTCTAATTTATAGATGAAAATAATAGATAATAATATACATACTGTTTAATTTTAGTAGTGAATGAATAGATACATAATAATTAACCATACTGTTTCATTTATAGTGAACATAATGATAATAAATAGTAACATACTGTTCTAATTTCATAGTGATGAATGATAGAATAAATTAACATACTGTTTATTTTAGTGATGATGGATGATATAATAAACATAACTGTTTTAAGTTTATGTGAATGAATGCTAGTATAATATTAATCATGACTGTTAATTTATGTGATATGAAATGAATAGAAATACAATTAACATACTGCTTTAATTTATAGTGAATGAAATATAGAATACCTATTAACATGACGTTTACAATTTATAGTGAATGAACTGATCGAATAATATTAAACATACTGTTTATTTATCAGTGAATGAATAATAGAATAATATTAACATACTGTTTATGTATAGTGATTGAATAATAGAATACTTATTAAACATACTGTTTTAATTTATAGTGAATGAAATAGATAGAATAAGATTAACATACTGTTATATTTATTAGTTGATGAATGATTAGAATAATATTAACTATTTATAGGAGGATTGCTAATCTAGTTTATATTTATAGTGAATGAATAAACAGAATAATTATTGAAATCTTGTTTAATTATATGAATGAATGATAGGCATAATCATTATAACATACTGTTTAACGTTATAGTGGAATGAATTGATAGAATGATAATTTAACAACTGTTTAATTTATAGTGTAATGAAAGTAGATAGAATAATAATTTAAATACTGTTTACATTTATAGTGACATGAATAATAGATAATATCAACATACTGTTTAATTTATATAAATGAATGATAGAATACTAATAACATCTGTTTATTATAGGAATGAATGATAAATAATATTAACATACTGTTTAATGTATAGTGAATGATAATAGACATATATTAACATACTGTTTAATTTTAGCTGATGGAATAATGATAGAAAATATACCATACTGTTTAATTTATAGTTGAGAATGAATGCTAGCAATAATAATATTAACATACTGTTTATTTATAGTTAATATGATAGACTTTAGAATAATAGATTAAAACTGCTGTTAATTATAGTGAATGAATAATAGACATAATAGAATCAACATAACACTAGTTTTTAATTTATAGTAAAGACATGACTAGAATAATAATATTAAACTAGCGTTAAATTATAGTGAATGAAGAATAGAATAATTATTAACCATAATGTTTTCATTTATGCATGAATGAATGTAGAATAATATTAAATATCCTGTTAATTCTATGTGATGAATGATAGAATAATAGTAACCTTACTGTTTTCAACTCCTTAATGACGCTCGCAATGAAGTAGAATAATATTAACGATACTTTTTAATTTATAGTGCATGAATATAGAATAATAGAACATACTGTTAAATTTATGTGAATGAATGTAGCATAATTTAACATAGGTGTTTTATTATAGTGGACATGAAATAACTAGATAGAAATTAACACATACTGTGTTAATTTATAGTGAATATGAATGATAACTTAATATTAAAATACTGTGTAATTAGTACGTTAACTGAATGATTAGAATAATAATATTAACATACTGTTTAATTTATGTGGTAATGAATAATAGAATAATATCAAACATACTTTTAAATTATAGTAAATGATGATAGCATAATAATATTAACATACTGTTAACTTACTAGTGATGAATAATAGAATAATAATATTAACATACTGTTTAATTTATAGTGAATGACTGATAGAATATATATTACCATACTGTTTAATTTATATGAATTAATATAGAATAATACTATTACATACTGTTTAGATTTATGTGGATGATGATATAATAATAAATAGTAACAGACTGTTTAATTTTATAGTTAAATGAATGATAGAATATCCATATTAACATACGTTTAATTTATATGAATAATAATAGAATAATATCAACATACTGTTATTTATAGTAAATGAATGATAGAATAATAATCTTAACATACTGTTATTTATAGTGAATGAATAATAGGAATAATAATATTAACAACTGTTTAATTTATAGTGAATGAATGATAGAAATAATATTAAATACTTTAATTTATAGTGAATGGAATGATAGAATAATATAACATACTGTTTTATTTATAATGAATGAATGAATAGAATACTTTACCAACTGTTTATTTATCGTGAATGACTGATAGAATAATAATATTACATACTGTTTAATTTATAGTGACTGACTGATAGAATAATATTAACTACTGGTTTATTTATGTGAATGAATGATAGAATAATAATAATATTCACATACTGTTTAATTATAGTGAATGAAAGATGATAATAAAATATTAACATACGTTTAATTTATAGTGAATACGATAGAATAATAATTTAACATACTGTTTAATTATAGTTAATGAATGTAAGAATAATAATATTAACTACTGTTTAATTTATAGTGAATGAAAGATAGAATAATAAATTACATACCTGTTTAATTTATAGTGAATGAATGATAGAATATATTATAACTGTTTTAATTTATAGTGGAAAAATGAGAACCTAGCCCCTGTCTCGGCAGGGAAAGTTTTTGACGCACACGTGGGGTTATGTACTTGGACTCTGCAATATAGCCATGATCCATGTGCTAATCTGGAATGCCTTCCTCTTCTGGCAGGTAGAGCACGGACATCTCCAATGGAAGGCCCTTTCTCCACACCTCCCTTCCCGTGCCAGGCTAGATACACATTAACTGTTACAGCAGGTACTCAGCCAAGCTTATACCCTTCTATCCATTTTGTGCAAGTCCTATTGTGCAGTCCCAAGCCAGAGTAAAATATATATCTGCCTGCTAGATAGCGGTGATCAGCTGTTTTTAAACAGCTGATCCAACGCCTATCATTAGTAAAAGTGGCGCTTGATCAGCTTGTTTAAAAAGTGCATGATTGCGGGTATCTAGAAGTAGTTATGCAACTACTTGGACTGAGCACAATACATGCAGTGTAGGCAGTCTTGGATGCTGTACAGTCACCGGGGCCCAACACCAGCCAGAAGTCTGGATTCAGCCCAGCCTGCGTGCCTGAGCTTGACACTGCTTTATAGCGAATGGAATGATAGTATATATAACACACATGTTTACATCTTAGTGTGTCTCAAATACTGTACTACATCACAAACATTTAAACACACATCTCGTGATTCTTTTTCTTGGTTTCCTTGTATTTCATTCCTACTTATAAGGATTGTAACATAAATGTTGTTGGTGTACGTTTTGCCTTTTATACGCATTGCTGTCTCATTAGAGAACTACAGTGATGGACAGTTTTAAAAAAAATTTAAATAGAAACAATGACGTGTAAGTTGTCCTTTAATTTATAAATAAATCGTGATTTCAACACCTATATAATGCCATAGTTGCAATCCTCTTCAGGCTTGATTCTTAGAAATCACCACAGGTGTGCAGATGTCTGTGTTCTATTTTTAACCAGAATCATCTGCCCTGTGGTGATGTCCAACAATAGAATATTTGGCCACAGGCCCTCATTTTCCATCTAAATGACCAGTTTGTAATTTTCCTCATAACCGTTAAGTTCTTGAACGCATTTAAAAAGATTTTTGGCTTTAAAAATCAGACACATGGGAGTTTTTACGTATTTGGCCTTAAGTAAAAAAAAAGGGGTGGGGGGAAAGATCCACGTTAATGTTTGATTTCTGTTTCAGGGACCCATGTCATGCTGCATTCCTTAACTCCGCGAATGAAATTACTACCTTTCCAGTCACCTTAAATGGACTTTGATTTATAGATCATGCCAGAACTTGGGTCATTTTAGCTGGCCAGTCTTCAGGAGAGATTAAACCAGTCCCAATACTGAACACAAAAAAATGGCTTGCTATTTATTGCAGCAACCAATGATTTGGGTTTGCTTGTTTTCACAGCATTTAAATAGCTTCTAATTGTTTGCTCAGATAATAGCGAAGTGCATCAGCCCCTTCCAGCTTTTTACACAACTAGAATTGAATTTGTTTCTTCCTTTTAGCAGATTGAGTCTATATTGAAACCGGCTAGAACGCGTGCAAGACTAGAGCCATTAGAAATTCACGAGTAAAGTCCCACACACTGGGCCGATATTACGATCAATCCCCGACATGCAGTAGACATTTGTCCTATCTCTGTACCTCAAAGTACATCTGTCTTCAAAGTATAATTCAGTTTTACATCACAATTACCTTTTTGTAGTGTATGGCCACCTTACTAACCAAATTGCCAATGACAGCGCTACTCTTTCGCATTTTTAAGTTCTTCAGTTCAACTTTGTTATTTAAAGACTGTTTTAAGTAATCTCTTAAACCAGTTTATTTTGTAAATGTTTTTTACTGTTTGCACATTTACCCTGTAGGTCCTAGTGAGTGTACAAAGCAGTAAATGAAAGGTGTGATGATTCGTAGATCACAAACCAGGGACATCATTCGCCATTGTTTTTTTTCTTCTTAAAAGAATAGTTCACTTAAAATTGAACTATTCCGTTAATGTGTTTGATTGAAATACCGGTATGGTTAAGATAGTTCAAGTGAAATTACCAATATTTTGTTAAATTGTTTGTTTGTGTAATGCCTTTCATAGTTATTCTACATATTCTCTCCCATTTGGAAATCAGTTTGATTTCATACCCTTTGCTGTTCCCTGCTGTTGACATTAGTGATCTGACATTTCAAGGTTCTATGGTCCTTCTTTCCCCGATGCACCACATCCTTGAATGTTCCTAACAGTAAGTTCTACTGATTGCTGTTGAAGGGTCAAACCTCTCAGCTCTGTACTAAGCAACTTAATCAACCCAGGAGTCAAGGGCAAGACCATAATGGTCTCTATTAGGGGTCCTGCAACATGAATGCTGACTTTGGCAGATTAAGTCATGGGATGAAAAAATACTGCTCTTTTTCTGAAAAGCATATGTATTTGCTTGAACTTCCCCTTTAAGAATCATGTCTTACCTTCCTTTCGTCAATCACTGATCCACCTCATCATCACACTGAACAGGTCCCCCGGCACTTCCTGGGTTCAATCAACTATAGCTCACATGTGCGATAATACATTCTTATAGTTGATTAGAACCAGGGCGTTTGGGAATTTCAGTGCTGTTGGTGGATTGCGCGAAAGGTCACTTCTTCACTCTTTGTCCCCTGCTCCTTAACTCCGGGGCTTCACTATCCATTAAAAGAATAGTTCACTTTTAAAGTGAACATTCCTTTAAGCTAGCCATTAACACAACAAATATTTGTGGCTATAGCGCCATCTATATGACCAAACCCCACTTACCCCGTTTGGCCCTTTAAAACTGAACAAAGCCAGTTTATACTTAGTAATGCTGTATGGCTCAATATAATACGACCAGCCTTGGCCCAGGGAAAGTTGTCCAACCTATTTATTAATCTTTTAATAGTAATCGTATAGTATCGAGGTGAATAAAGACATACGTCCACCAGTCCAACCCATCTAGCCGTATCCTCATTTCCTTCCTAACTGTTGATCAAGGAAGCAAAAAAACCCTACCACCGAAATTTATGAAGGGGGAAAAAGTCCTCCTGAACTCCAAGTGGCAATCGGAAATTTCCCTGGATCACTCTACTTTATGTATCAATACAGTAAACTTGTAACAATTCCTTGTTTGGCAAGAAACCATCCAGCTTTTTTTGAAATTGACCTGACCTGCCATACACGTCCACTGGAAGACAGTTCCATAGCTTTACCGTTTCTCACAGTGAAAAACCTTCTCAAGCTTAAGTCTAAACCTTTTTTCTTCCATTTAAGGGATGTCCACGTGTCTCTTTGACAGTTTCTACTTGGTGAACAATGCCCGCAGATAGTTTATTGTATGGCCGCGTTAATGTATTTATACACAGTTAATCATATCCCCACGCAAGCGCCTTTTCTCCAGCGTACATATTGTACGTTTCCAGTCTCTCTTCATATTCAGCTCCCCCATCCCTTATTAATTTAGGTGCCTTCTCTGAACCCTTTTTCCCTGTCAAAGATGTCCTTTTTAGCACAGGATTCCAAATTGCACTGCATTTCCAAACGAGGCCTTCCAATGCTTTTGTAAAAGAGGGAGAGTTACATTTTCCTCCCCTTGAATCCCATACCTCTCTTTATACAGACATACCATGGTGGCCTGGCCTGTTGCCACCTGGCACTGCTTGCTACCTTTAATTTGTTACCACCAAAACTCCAGATCCTTCCAACAGGGATTCACTTAACACAGAGCCATTTATAGTATGAGTACACAAGGATTTGTTAATTCCAAAATCATCCCCTTACATTTATCACATTGAATTTTCATCTGCCACTTAGCAGCCCAATGTGACTCTATCTAGATCCCCTTGCAACGATTACACATCTTCTGAAGTTTTTTGAATGGTCGACAAAGTTGTTGTGTCGTTCAGCAAACACACGAAACCTTGCGACAATACCCACTTCCAATCATTATATAGATTAATAGAAGCTCCCAGCACAGAACCCTGTGGCACCCCACTAGCACCGCTTTAGTCATGATGATAAGCCCCATTAACAACTACTCCTCTGCATCCTATTCAATTAACCAATTTTTATCCCTGTCCAAATTTGCCTCCCCAGACTAACATACCTTAGCTTATACTTAGTCGCCTATGGGGGCTGTATCAAAGCCTTGCAAAATCCAAGTAAACTACATCTACTGCTATTCCAGTGTCTAAATTCTACTCACTTCCTCATAAAAAAGCCCAAGCGTTAGTTTGACAATCTATTCCTCCTAAATCTGCTGGTTACTACTTATACTGTCGTCCTTAAACATACTCTAGAACAGTGTTCCCTTATTCAACTTTCCCAGATCTTCCCACCACTGAAGTTAACTTACATGCCTGTAATTACCCGCTGTGAACGACTACCCTTTTTGAATATTGGGAATAACATCAGCCTTTTTCCAATCCAAAGGGCACACCACCGGACATGAGGGAATCGCAAAATAATAAACAATGGCCTAGATAAAACTGAACTTAGCTTCCTAAGTACCCGAGGATGTATTTTAATCCGGGCCAGAGATTATTAATATTAACCTTATTTCCTTCTTTTCTGGTACCATATCCCTCGGTTAACCAAGTGCAACTTGACTCTTTTATACCATTATTGCTACTATACTCTATTATAT